>WOGP01000451.1:1411-24693 GCA_015342065.1 Leptinotarsa undecemlineata | reverse complement strand
ATGTATAGAGTTACTTATTTGCAAATTGATTACTTCCTTCCTTTCTTTGGAAGATTCCCTTATCCTCTTTTTTTTTGTATCAAGATGGAGTAGTAGAAAGTCAAAAACTTTCTTTCCCAAAAATCTAGTTACTAATTACTCAGGGAAAATAAGATAAATTATTTAGAATTACCATAAAGCCATAAGTTACAATATATATTTAATTATACTTATAAATATTATGATTCATTTTGTTACATATATCGACTGCAAATGATGAAAACCTATCATTTATTTCATAAATTACACTTGTCAAAATGAAAGCACGAATGAAATATTCGTATTTTTATAAAGTAAGAAAAGGTCTCGAGAATGTTGCTAATTCATACTAAGTTCCTACTCATAAATCTTGCTAACACTTGGCTCAATTTCAAAAGTTTTCTCCTATTTTGACGGGAAATGAGACTTCTGATTTGTAATTTTTTTTTCAAAAAAGCTTTGTTTTGCGATAGAGCAAAATGTTATACGAAATATTAGGAATATTGTTATACTACCGGTATGGAAATGTTCAAGTAATGATAATAATAATAAATGCTTTTATTGAAAGGTTACTCAGTACATGAGATACTAACCTAACCTAACAAATGGTAAAACCCCTCATATGTGAAAAGGCATGTCATAAACAGTAAGAAAATTGATTATGATAATATAACGATAATTTTGATATTTTCTACATATTTATGGTAAAAGAACATCAACTATAGTTATATTATACCTATATATTATATTATATTATAAAAGAAGAGAAGCGGATTGAAACATATCTCTTCAATTTTTATTTTCACCAAGTGGTAGTAGTGATTTCAATTCGATGGGTAGCTGACTATATAAGGGTGCAATGTTATATATTAAGGTGCAGTCAAAAAATGTTAATTTTTACTATTCATGCCTATATCTGGCACTTTTTTCAGTTATTACAAATCAAAATTGTATAATTGTTAAATGAGAGTGAAATATCATCATTCTTTCCTTGGAATTAATTTTTAAAGTTAAAATACCATTGAATACGTTATACTTATTTGTTGACACTGTCAAAAGTCTTTCCGCAGTCCTCGTATAATGTAATGTTCTCCGTGTTATATTTCAAAAAATCCACGATAACAACATAATAAATATTATTGTTTATACTGTTGAATTTGCAGACCTCTACTCAAATTACTGATGCGCTCATATCGGAACAAATGAAAAGTTGCCTCTCATTTCCAAGGCGCAATCTCTTAATGGTCCACCTTTGACATGTCGACATGGCCAATTTACATAGATTTCGTTTAAATTAATGTATTATGCCATTCACGAAATACCGCTTTATATCATCAATGAATTTTGGTACTTTTAACATATTGCTCAATTTATCATTCTTTATCGATTTGACATACTAAATTCACACAATCGTTATGCTAATTTTTGCATTATATACACTTTTTCTCGCTCCTTTGTCGCAAATCTTCTCTTCGTTGGCGGTGATGTCACGTACGGCTGCAGGCACTCATTCAAATCGAGGTCTCCACTCGTGTCATAAGGTTGGTACTTTCCTCATCAAATTTGTCAGTTGACAATGATACCACTCGGAAGCAAAAAAACTCTTAGCAATTGTTCAATGTCCGACGTGGTATCAGCCTGCACACTAAGTGTGTGGTATATTTTCGGTGGTAGGTATGTTATTTTATAAAAACTTTCAAATACTAATATATAAGTTGAGTTGGTGTTTCATGTTCCATGACACTGTAGAACTGTAGATAATTGTCAGTTATTGAAGGTTTTGGATAAAATTGGCTTTATACCATATCAACACTGAAAAATTACGTAGCCCTGAAATTGGTTAAATTAAGAAAAAATTGACTGAAAAAGAGATTCCTAAATATAAGATTCTTCTAGGTACTTACTGTTTTAGGACCCTGATGATAAGAAATTATAAATATTTATATGTGCTAATATTTAGGAGTTTATCTCGTAAAGTTCTGAGTCTTCATCAGCTGAAGATGACTTATTAAACATTGATTCAATCACATAGCACACAAATAATCATATTAAAAGGCTAGAATTAATCCAAAAATGTATACTGAGAATATAGGTAAACATTTCAAATACCCCACAGGAATGTTAGTGAGCGAAGCAAATCTGTTTGATGCTAGGCTAAGTACACTGTTGTTTTGCATTTTTAGAAATTTTTGACACCAGGAGACTGAAGTATGAGTAGAAAAAACTAGTGGTAGTGCGTCACTAGCATAAAAATATACAGATAATTTACTTCCATTTGCGTTAAATATTGTAGAAAGTGCTTCAAAACGATTTCTTGCCCATTTAAAAAATGGATTTCGGTTACTACCAGGCAAAATACTTTCATTTATCATATCATTTCAGCCATTGAAACACGTTTTCTACAAAACAACAGTTAGCACCATCAAGAGTTTCAGTCATCTGATGATGATTCCAACTTGATTAGCAAAACATCTTTCTATTTTTTTTATGCCGGAAGTTTCAATTCTACGTATCAGATATCGTCTCAGGAAGACGAAACAAAAAGATTTTGTTACGATCCTTGATTAGACAAATATATAAAATGTAATATTTTTTATCTATATACGAGTGTAATATTTATGCGGCATGTAAAGATCTGCATTTTATTTTATAATTTTCATTATCTGTTAAATGTAATATTCTAGTATATTACTATTATCATTTGTTATTGTTTCCCATTGAAGCTTTTCGGTTTTAATGTACTTTCGATAAACATTTCTAAAGATCAAAGAACCTTGACGATATAATGTAATACCATTAGACACGAATTTTGTGGGTCATTTGCTGAAACTCGATAAAAATATCTTACGACTTCTTATAAAACGTGTGATGTCCAAGGTATAAATCACCAAAAATTAGTCATATGTTTTTAAAAATACCGAATCAACACAGACCGTTCTGATTTATAGATATTTTTTTCGTGTCTGTGATGTTTATTTCGATCCAGCAAATTTAATCGGTCACAAACTCTCTTTGAATTGTCAACATATCTCATACAATCGACACGGGTGGATGAAGTTAAAAGGATCGGTAATTTTGGATGTCAAGCGAATAAGATTCACATTATGGAATATTGTGGGGAATTCCAGATGGCCACCTTCATTTCAATTCTAGCCATAATACCAGCCCTTTTCAGTACCTGGCCCTAATCTTGACCCTTTACAACTTGACCAGTATGGCTCACTTAATTTATTTAGTCAACAGATTAAGATTTTCTAATACTTATGAAGTATTTTGCACGTGTTGATGAGCAATTATTTAGCTGAAGATACTTTTTTTTATAATATATAAGAACATTTTATTTTGAAACAAAATTTTATTAAAAAAAATCATTTTAATTTGAGAATCCAAGTCATTATGACTTATTCAATAAATATGTATTATTTTTCCTGAACTTCGAAACTCCAAATTGTTAAATAATTTATAGATAACCATTTGGATAGTAACTGCCTTTCGTGGTTATTTACAAAAATTTGCATTGATTTAAAAATCATGTCGTTGTATTGCATGATTTTCCATCAGTCGACTCCAAAAGATTTTTTACTGTATTTTAGATAATATATTTCACAATCTGATAAAAGTTAATAGAAAATCTAGGCAAATGCTGCGATTTGTCGTATTCTGGAATTGCCTCAACAAAATATCCAAAACGATAAATAAAACTGGTATAAATGAAGCGATGGCAATAAAAAAATGATAAAAACCTTGTTTCGGGTTTAAGTATGAAAAAAAATTAAGAGTAATTTAATATCCATAGAAAAGAAAGAAGTTGTTTTAGGTAGATTCTCTTTCCCTTTTTTTGTAAATGAAAAAATATGTATTAAATCTTTATGTTTACTTGGAAAGTTGGTTCGTGTATCCATGGAGAAAAAGAAATATTTTAACACTATTATATTCGGTCTCGTTCGGCGCCTAGTAGTAGTAAATAGTATTACTTTTGCATGTTCTTCAAATAACATGTTTATAAAAGTCAAAGTTTATCTTCATAAAATTGACTTGATGATGATGACTTGATCGTGAGGATCAGTTTACCTGCCAAATAATAATATTCAAGTTTGATATCGATTTTTCTATATTCCCGAAAATGAGTTCCTGAAATAGCCGATTTTTCCATTTCTGACTGGCCAGATCTCTAAAGAGCGGACACGAATACGTAAGTTCGAATGATTTAGTTCTCAAAAGCTGGTAGGATATTTAATGATGATAGTTACCGCAAACCATACCCTTTGGTACGCCTATGCCGGATTTAATTGTGGATATGACGAGTTTTTGCTTTGCAAATTCACTCCAAAATTACATAACACGACAAACGATTACTATCATTACCCAATGTTTTTTGTACGTTTGCCAAGTTTTATTGTTTCTCCAAATAGTGATATATTTAACGCGTTATCAGTGAAAGTAAAACAAATTGCCTCACCCTTGTAAGAGATCTGTTTATTGAAAAAGGGGAAAACATCGTAAACGGGTGGTATAATTGTCAGGTTATTAGTCTTCACACATTTTTACAACAACCTTACATAAAGTTTTATGAATGGGACTAAAAATAACTGTAGAGGCGGTTGAACAAGGTGTGCAAAAAGTGTGAAAGTGGGTGCAATTCGGAAAGTCAAAAGGTGGTCGTAAACGGACGCAGGATGTTCGGTGAATGATGGGTACCGACGTAGTTTGCACCTATTATCGAATAAAGGCCAAAATTTTAATGTGATTATTTTTAGTTTCATTGAAAAATTACTTTTTGAGAAATTAATACTTTTACGAATAACAATTGTTTAATGGAGAGAATATAAATTTATACAGCTGTTCAATATTTCAGATTATGCAAAGTGAAAATCAATTCAAAGAAGACTATAACATACCATTGAAACATGGCATGGGGGTTTTCGGTAATAATATCGTAGATTAGAGAGGGGCATTTTGTTTTCCTTTTTGCAGCACAGTCACTTCAACCCACAAGGAGTAGGGTGAACCAACCCTAAAATGTGAATAGGGAATGGGATCGAGGCCGTGAAATTCTCAAAACAATGATAGTAAAATGTTTCAAATTGTTATGAACCATAAGTATAGGGTTATATTGACAAACATTTTTCTCATCTGAACAAATCCTCCAAATGTGCACCCCAAGTTCCAAGCAAAGATATGCGAGGTCCGGCTATTGAATAAGGAGACTGCACGTCAAAAAGGCGCCCTAGAGGGGTGGGGAAAAACGAGTTAAGGCCGAGACACACCTGTCATACACCCTTCAGATCCGACTCCCAACATACAGTCGGACGAGGGTCCGACTAGTAGTTACTAGTTGTATTAAAAAAACTCCTACTGAGTGCTATACATTGTTGCAAGAGGCCTATAGGGACCATTCTCTATCTCGTGCGTGTGTTTTTGAGTGGTGTAAGCGCTTCAGTGAGATCACTGAAGATGACCAGAGCCTAAGTCGCCCCGTCACTGTTTCAACTCCGGAAAGCAAATTCAACCAAATTGTGCGTGCAGATCGTCGAATGAGCAACCGGATGATTTCCGAGGCTCTAAACGCCGATAAAAAAACGGTTAGAAACATTTTAAACAAGTAATTACACATGACAAAATTCTGGGCGAAGTTGGTGCCAAGAAACCTGCCCCCTGACTGAAAGCTCTTGCGTCAACAAGTCAGCTCAGTATTCCTTGAAAGGTCAGAGGAAGATCCCGGACTGATGAAAAACATTATTACTTGCGACGAAACGTGGATTTTTCAAACGATGTTGAAACAAAGCTGCAATTGATGCATTGGAGGACGCCTGAATCGCCCAGAATGAAAAAAGCAGCGATGTCCAAATGAAAATTTAAGGCAATATTGATCGTTTTTTTTCGATATTATCAGTATTGATGACTGAATGGGTTCCAGAGGCTCAGAGTGAAAACCAGACTTAATATTTGTCATTTTTGACATCACTGCGAGAAAAAGTTCGTAAGAAACGGGCCGATTTGTGGAAGAACAATTCGTGGATTTTGCACCGAGACAACGCACTTACCCAGGGCCGTCGCCATGGGGGGTGGAGATTCCCCCCTTGCTTTTTGGACTTGGGAAAAAATTGGGAAAATAATAGTAAAAAAATAAATAAAAATTGAAATAATATAAATGAGAGAAAAGAAAGGGAGAGGGAAAGAACCAGAAATAGAACCATAAAAAAGAAAGAAAGAACCAGAAATAAACTGGAAAAAAGTCCTCCCAAAACAACTACTTTCACATGAATATTGAAGTAATTATATTGAATAAAACCTAGTTGAAACAACTCTCTCTCTCTCTTTCTCTCTCTCCCTCTCTCTTTCTTCTAACTATAACTGTCAGTAATATATTATATTGAATAAAACCTAGTTGAAACTACTCTCTCTTTCTTTCTCTCCCTCTCTCTTTCTTTTAACTATAACTGTCAGTAATATATTATATTGAATAAAACCTAGTTGAAACTACTCTCCCTCTTTCTCTCTCTCCCTCTCTCTCCCTCTCTCTTTCTTTTAACTATAACTGTCAGTAATATACATTTTTGATTGATTAATTTTGTTAGATTTTTCTTTCTAGAAAATTGACATTTTTGTATGTGTTGTAAATGTTTGTGTTGTTCTCCAAAAATATAACATTTCTAATATTAATATCATAAACATAATATCACTATGATGTTTTTTTATATTATATTCTTACCTTCCTGATCCATTTTACAGGAGACAATTCAGATAAAAATTAAACAAATTATTAAATTGGTATAGGAAAAATACAATAAATTCATTCAAAGCACGATATCAGTGTTATAAAGCAGATAATGTAAATTTATATATCTATAAGTTTTAGATTGCCTTGTGGATTCTAAATTTAGGTTATTTCTATCAATGCAATAAAATATTTCATGATCTGATTCACATGAGGAAATTGTATAAAACGTAGTATAAACTGTTAATTTCATTATAACAGACTCCCAACTAGACGAAAGGAATAAATTATTAATGAAATGTGCTGTAAGACTGATTCAACCGATCGTTCTTCACTGATACTTCAAAATACATACCAGTGATTATATATGCCGCAGTAGCTGACGAAAAGTTCGATACTTCAGGTTCCATTCGACCACGTCCTACTAGCCTGGATTTTTTTCTCTTTATTGTGCAACAATTATCACCAGTCACTAATTCAAATAAAAATTATTTACTCTATAAAACAGTCATACTTTGTTTGAGCCATTTGAAATATAATTTTAATTTTCGAAAAAAAATTGTTTTGGTGAACTTAAAAGACTGTGAATGAAAAGATAAATTATATAGTTCTGTATTTTCGGGAGTGTAATAACAGTTTTTAGACTTGAAGGTTCCAAACTTTTAGAATTTTGGTTTCTGTATATATAACATTGTTGACCATTCATCAATAATTTCTATGAGACTTTGGTGAGAAGTACATGACGTGTTAAAGAACTCAATATAGACTTGGATGTCTACTTATTATGAATAACCATTATTATTATTATCATCGTCATTAATAATATCATAATGGAGTCGTTGTTAGGATCAACCACGTCTGAAACGGAAACAATATTAATCAGTAATAGTTTCACAAATGTTAAATCAAGAAGTGGTTACCTTCAATTTCTTATCGATATTTGCAATAAAAGTACGTGTCGACGTGTATAATCTCAGTCGTGTCATCAGATCCTAGAAATTGAACGGAGGACGAAAAATCGCGCTACAGAGTGTACACATCCGATCATGAATAAATATTTCTCAAAAATACTAATAAGGTACCACTCGGGACAGTGAGGAGGCCATTCCACACCCGTCCCTTCCAGAGTTGCAGTTGGTAGACACCTTGTCTCACGAACCAACTCGGTGCCCTTGTAAGATGGTATACAGACCTTTCTTCTTTTTGATTCATTTCTTCGAGTTACAAAACAAAATAAACTTTGTTTTGACCAGCGAGCATATTTTTAGAAAATTCGGAGCTATAAAAAAACTGTATAAGTATCAAAACAGTGGAAATTTCACGCATCATCGAATTAGTCTGCATTTGTTTTATAATGTGTTGTGTCGTCCGGAGTAGATGACCTCAATCGAGTGCAGCTCCAAATAGAATTTTGCCGTCGCGACGGAGGAGTGTTATATTTGGTACGAAACGACAGCGCCGTTCACTATGCGAATTTCATGTGTGATTTCAGATTTCAAGAATGCTAGTGTAAAGGAATTTTGATTAGATATCGTGAAAGACTGGAGTCAAAGAACCGTTTTGTAAAATTCCACCAGGATAGACGCTTGAAAAAGTCAACAAGGTGTCATTCTTGCATCATATTTCCGCACGAAAAAGTAATTACGGTTATTTTTTCCGTAATTACTTTTAATTGACTTGGAAATATACATTGTGACACAATCAAAAATCTAGTAGAACAAATTTCATGATTGACTTTTCATTTTCAAAAATAATTGTTATTATTTTTCCAATATCAAAAATCGAAAAAACTAGTAGTGATATTTGAAATCAATGGATTCACAGGGTTTTGAAATGATTCATACCAAAATTACGTTAGAAAGCATTCGTCACCAAAAAAATTATAGTTAAATAAATTTTTAAAAATATGTCATTTCATTATCCCACCAATTCAGTTTCAGAAGTTTTAAATTCTGACTACAAGTTTTTGTGCATCACTGTCCGAAATTTCATTGAAAACTGTTCATCAATTCAACATTTTTGAAGTTATAGTTATACACTTGAAAAATATGTCTTTTAATGTTGTTCTAATAGTGTGGTCAGATTTTGTCATTACCAGTCTATAATCTTTATAACACATGAGTTGTGACAATGTAACATTAGCTAACGATAGTCGTCTAGGTAACATTTCGGTTGGATCTCAATTCTCGTTTTTTAGGAAGAAGAAATATATCGAATTTTCATTATTGGAATCGCGGTCTCCACCAAAGCTTCCAAACACTTTTTCTATCAACGATTTTGCAGCTATATAAAAAACTACAAAGCTATATGAGAAGTAAAAACCATAAGTACAACTACGGTAGACGAAACTTTTAGTACGTCAGGTTACTATATGAGAAGTAAAAACCATAAGTACAACTACGGTAGACGAAACTTTTAGTACGTCAGGTTGCTCGAGGTTTTGGTATGCCGCACTGGTTCTGCTATTGATGATGACAAACATCAGTATTGTCAATGTCAATACCACATAAATTTTGACCGCATTATTGTCATGCTAGGCTCTTATTATGCAACATGATAAAAAAATAATGTAACTACTAAATCCCTGATGAAGATTTGCACATTTCACGGAACATAAAGAAATATGAACGTTCTTTCATTTTCCTACAGGAAATCACAAATAATCGCCGGTTATGTGGTCAAAATTGACACCACTGTAACATTGTGACTGCCTACCCACAAGTGAATAAACCTCTTATTTTATTAAAGCATCAATGAACTGAATGCGTGGTGAAATCATTCCGATGAAATCTTTGAAGCAATATTTATGATCAATAATATTTTTTGCTGTTCCTATGGATTAGAAACCCTGCAATTAAAATTACAGCAACTGCGCAGAAAATTGTCAAAAGCACGACGATTTTCCTCGAAATTAACCAACAAACAGCACGAATCTACTATGTGGAAGATAAGCTAATCTTGCCTCACCTATTGTTATGTGATAACATTCGTTGGTTTCATACAATGATTAGGTAATCTGATCGATTGAAATTTTTCAGACGATATCTGCTTCGATATAAAAGGCAAACTATCATAGGCGCCACTTCTACCTGACAATAGGGTCAGCGATATCGAAAAGAATAAGACACACGTACACAAGGTCGAATGTAGTGTTTCATAATGTAAATAAGTTGTAACAAACACAGATACGACACAATTTTCAGAAAAAACGCTATCTTTCGATACCAATGTTCAATACATTCGTTTAGTTCTTTAGCGTTTTCCGTGAATCTAAACAAATATTATTAATGTAAAAGTTGATGAGGATGCCATTTATGTAAACGACTGAACGGATTTAGAGGACACTTCACATAAATACATCAGTATAATATGTAGGCTATAATTTACAAACGTTTTATATAATTTTTTTCACAATATAACAATAAGTATTGAGTGAATCGGAAAAATTCTTGCTCTTTGAGAGCTATCTTGGCGTTTGCTGCCTATATACCGTTGGAGGTGCATGCAGATAATGTACCGTAAGATAGTTTTTCTACGGATTCTATACAATGTGCTCATCGCTTTCATACGTTCAAAACGTTCATACGTTCTCACTGCGTGAGAAATATCCGCCATTACAGTGAGAAACAATTTCTCACGGTTATCACGAAAACCCATGTCAGTCGCGAACTGTTACATGTCAGATTGATATGACACGTTCTCCATGTTGACAACGCTACGCCAACGATTCGCGGGCAATATCCAAGTAGCCCATTGTCGGCGTTTCCATAACAACAAAACCGAAGCACTGCATAATTAGTGCTGTCAACTTACCCAACGAAAATAGTTTTATTGTTGATTGTTATAGCATAAACAGTTCAGATTCATTAAATATTGAATATAATGGAATACGAAGATTTAGAGTTGGAAAATACACCTCCAGAAATTGTTCAGGAAGCAATAGATGTTTGCAATAATTTTCTACAAAGCACATTAAGAGAAAAATATGAAATCCCTTACAGAAAATCCCTTACTGGAAAATGAAAGCCAAGGTAAATTCTTGTTCCGTTGTTGTCAATAAGATTGACATCATCAACATTATGATATCTGTACTTGATGCTGAGGAGTACCTTAATTATTAAAAACTGTGTTGATATATCAAAATACGTAAAACTACGTGCGTTTTTTTAACACAAATCTGAAAAATATGCTCCAAAACAGTCAAAATCTTTAACTTCTGACGAAATTCAACAATTTTTAAAAGATGCACCTGATGAAAAGTATTTGCTGATAAAGTTATGAATTAAAAATTTTTAAAATTGTAATCGAAACCTGAATGTTTGGTTTCGATTTCAGGCTGCTTTAGCTATTGGCCTTACAGGGGCATCATGCCGTTGTGATAAACTTTGAAACTGAAAAATTGATGACATGGAAGATCCTAATTTGGCCCTTTTAATAAAATTACCCGATACTAAAACCAAAGTTCCTAGAAATATCACAGGCACAGGAGAATTCTACCAAATTTACAAAAAATGTGAAGGTTCGACCATGCACAAATGAAACCGGTTTTTTTTTAAATTACAAAAATAGGAAAAGTACGAAACAGCCTGTGGGGATAAATAAATTTGGCACCATGGTAAAAGAAATAGCGAAATTTTTGCAATTACCGAACCCTGAATTATGTACTGGCCACTGTTTCCGAAGGTCATCTGCGACTATTTTAGTTAATGCAGGGGCATATCTTTCAACTTTAAAACGCCATGGGGGTTGGAAATCCAGCAATGTTGCTGAATCTTATATCGAAAACTCCATAGCTAACAAAATAAATATTTCAAAAAGTATAGTAGAATCCATTCACCCTCCAGCGCCATTGGAACCTGAACACAAAAATGCTGTAGAAGCTCAGTACATTTCCCCATCAACTTCAACTTCGACCGCAGCTAATACTTCAATTACCTAAAACATGTTGAAACAAACCGTCCTACCAGGAATTACTTTACAAAATTTTTCAAATAAAACTGATAATTTTTATTTTAAATAAAATATAAAAATGAGTTAATGACATACAAGGTATATTATATACCTATTTTAATGTTCAATACTTGAAAACAACGCAACCGTAGAAAAAGTACAGTGTACAATGCGTGAGAAAATGATATATTTCTCACTCACTTGATTCTGCGCTCGTGAGAAATATGTCGTTTTTTTCACTTGTTGTACAATATACTATTATCTTAAATATTTTTAACTAAAAGTCCGTGATAGCATATATATACCTCTTATGTGATAACCACTTTATGCAAAATACTGAGCCATAAATACAATTATATTGGAAACTCTCTTTACAATGCCCATTTTAGAATCTGTCAAATTATTATAAATACTGACACAATTGTCGTTTCAATATTCAATATAGATGAACTTTGTCGTTTACACTGAGTTATTTGGACGAATCGCTTAAAAGTTATCACGATAACATTAACTTCACGCAACGTAGTAAGCCATTACGTGTCGTGTCTACTGTAAGACGACGGAAGACGATGTATTTTTAAAGTAAAAATATAAATCACTAGATGTTTCTCGCTCTTTTATTAACGTACAGCCAAAGCTACTGAACCTAGAATCTTGAAATATGCAGGTAGGTTCTTTGTATAGCCTGAATAAGTATCAAAAAAGCGAATCAGAAGTTTCCACCCCAAGGGGGGAAAATAGGGGTTCAAAGATTATACTGAATTTCGTCAGTTTTGAAATTGTTAACCTGTTTTAGGTCGAAAAAAATATAATAACTACTTGTTTAAAATGGTCTTTCACGGAACGAAATTCCTCGCGGGCGAAGCCGCGGGCAACAACTAGTGAAATATATTTGTTTCTTTTCTGTTGCGGATGTCTTATGTTTTTTAAAAAGATAAAATGAATTTTGTGTCATTCAATTGCAGTACGTCTTTTTTTTTCTTTTATATACTATAGGAGTCTAAGATTACTGAAAAACTGATTACAAATTCTCGGAATCGCAAAAAAGACTAATCATTCATGATGAATGTCATCAATCGTTTACTGGAATGCATATTCATACTGAAAAAACGTTCACATAGACTTTTTCCCTTATATCCAAACTGAACGATCTCTTTCATCAGGTTATTGGGTAGACCAAGATCAGACGCTTGCTTTCTCAGTCGCTTCCAGAAAAGCAACATTTCTATTTTAAAACGGAGCAGATATCATGTCAAACTCCACCTTTCTCCGAGCCATTACTTACAGAGAAAAACTCAATAAACTCAACCTTAATGAAGAAAATGTGCTCCTATATTTCCGCTGAAATATCCGCCGTGAAAGCTCATATCATCGCATTTTGATTTCTGTTTGTCTTCTCGGTGACGTTGCTTTAATATTTCGGGAAAATACTACTGCAATAATTCTCGCAAAATCGTCCATTACGAGCAAATTTAATGCTAATGTAACTTCTGTGATCTGGTAAAACGCTAAGGAAATGTGTTTTGAGTTTAGTTAGATTGTAGCAAGCTCCGATTTCTTTTATCTATTATAGAATACGGAAATATTCATTAAATGCAGCGGTCGCCAAAACTTGTGGACTCTTGACTCTTCACCTGTTAGACGTTCAATATTAAAACTCATTTTATCACTGTCCAATGTATCAAGGTAGACGAGTTCATGTGTGTTGACGAACTCTGGAAAATTGTGGTTTTTTGAATGCAATTCTTTCATTTTTTATGTCAGTAAAGCAACAATCAGCGAATTCCTTCAATCATATTTCCATAGAAATTTATTGAAGAAAGTTCCTTCCAGTGTCGAGCCTTGTTGGTATATTTGTTTATTTCTTTCATTCAGCTATATAAATTATTTACTACTCAAAACAATTAAATGATGACTACTTTGTAATAATCGTGTACATGAATAATTTTTTTGTTAAAAATAATAATGTGACCTTCGGAATTTACTCTTCTTGGTAATGATGGTCGGGCCAGAGTATACAGAAAAAGGAATGAACACTTTATTCCCTGCTGCTTATCTTAAATTGTCCCATTTGGAGATGGATCAATAATGGTTTGTTGTAATAACACTCAATGATTGAACATACCTTGTAGTCATCCTCAACGGATCCCTGATCACCCAAAGGTATGTTATTGAGGTGTTGGATGCCAAGACACATCACAGAGCAGAAGCAGAAAGGCACATTTTCATTTTTTGCACAATGGGGCCTGTCTCCACGCTGCAAGAATCGTGGGTCAGTATCTACAAACCCAAGCGGTAGCCCGCTTACAGCCCGGACCTGAAGCTCATCAAACATGTCTGGGATCAATTGGAAAGAAGCATTCGAAACCTTCAAAACCAAACCCACTACTACGGATGGGCTGGAAACCGTTCTTCGAGACGAGTGGGTGCGTTTGCCTCAAGAAAACCTCAGGAGGCTCATAAGAACCATGCTCCAGCGAATTCGAGCTGTGATTTCTGCCCGAGGAGGAAACACAAGATACTGAGCCATTAATTGTAACTCAGAAAGAACTTTTTGTTTACTTTTGATTTCAATAATTAAAGGGTTTTCATTTTGATTTTGGTAGTTCTTTACTTTTCTCACGTATACCCAATGAACAACAAAAAATTATTCAATGATTCAGCATGGATATGATAGACATTTGCATTGCCTTCCAAAATATAATATAATAAGTTTATTTACTGTGAAAGAATTACTAGCTCAGCAAGAAGGGATCACTTAATTGCTTTGAGATGTTTATATAACATTTCGAATACACATAAAAATTGCAAAAAATGACATTGAAAGTCAAGTACAACAAAAGTAATTCAGATATAGTATTCGCTTGTAAGCTGCACCTTACCACCGGTCAAAAATTTAAACCCAAAAAAATAATCCTACATGTGAAAAACATCGCTTAACAAAAAAATCAACAAGATATAGTGAACATTCAGCTAAAGGTTTCTGGATGATGATTGGAAATTTTTGACTCCCAACGTGGAATACATGTCTTTGGAATTTATTGCTTGTCAATCAGTAATTCCTATTTGCAAGTCTATTTGAAAACACAGAGGATCAAAAGAAGTTATGTAGGGGTGAAGTTGTGCATTTGGTGAAATTTTGAGGAGCGAATTTACTCACTGGCCAGCAAAATAGTTTGTACCCAATTTACGGACTGAAAGATTCTCACTATGCTAGGTTTCAAAATTTTTTGAGGCCACAACTTGCTCCCATTTGGAAACAAAATTTATTGCTAGAAGAAAAAGAAATATATGCTTTCGTGAGTGACTTTCCAAGTATATGTTGATGTATTATTGGAGTAACAATGAACTATTAGCTCAGAAAGAGCCTTGATAGTCTTCCCATTTGGTAGATCAGTAGTACCCAAATATTGAGGGGTTTAGATAATTTTTCTCAGGTGATTCGTTGATATTAGGTTATCATAGGTAAACAATTAGTGGGTGGGTCTATTCAATCGTCCAGCACAAGCCGCAATGGTTTATTGTGGCTGACACCTATACACACTCGATCAAATAAGCCCAGCTCATTAACGAAGTCGATTAGTTTAGATGATTAATAATATTTCAGGTTAAATAATAAGAGTGCCAAACTCTGACAACCTGATTCGGTCCGCAGCGGGACAGGCACAAAATATGTCTCATCAATTTCCAAACAGAGGCAACACCCACTGTCTTCGATAGTCCGAGTCTCTGCATATGATGATTCAGACGACAATGATCTCTGGGAAGGCTTGTTAGACAGCGTAGTTCATTTCTATTGCAGTTCAACAACTGTTTGGTTTCAAGCTTCGAATGGTGAATGAATGCCTTGCCAGATTTTGCCAGAAGTCCATGAATTTTCTTGCCATTCAGGTGTCCAATATTTGTTTGGCTAAAGCTATGCCAATGACATGATCTGGTCCGGTGAAGCTGCAAGGGAGTTAGCAACTTCATTCTCTTCCAGGACAGTATGGCCGAAGTCTTCCTATTGAGTCATCCTATTGAGGAGTCGGTTTTGGCACTTTTCCACCAATTCAGACGTTACTTGGTAGGAGCTTGAATATTTTTATTGACTTGTGTTTGCGGTTGGATTGTTCCTATCACTCCGCACATAATTCAATAACATATATTTCCGCTTGAGATACAGTTCTTTGATAGTACTAAAAACAAATAAGATTGTGGTCCTACAATGAAGAATTTAGTAACGTACTTGTAGAATTCAGGGATAGTTAGGAATGGGTTCAGTGGACTAAATGAGCATAAATCACTTAAAGTTAATTTAAGTTAGTTTTCTCTAATAACTCAAAATTAGTTTGTAAAATGTTAACAAAGAGAGAAAGTTAATAAGAAATAAACAGGTCGGCCTTCATACGATCTCATTGATAAATTGTAAAAACTACTAATAACATTAATAAAGTAAAGATGGGTAGACCAGTAATTCTCATGTATTTTTCAACAAATTTGTTTCCAAATGACCACATACACATCTCAATTAACGAAAGTAACCTTAGCACTCCGTACCTGCCCCCGTACTCACCTACGTGCACAGTGTCACAATGAACACTCCTAAAAAGATCTCACAGGTGTTTTTGAATAGACGTGACATAGTACTTTGTCTGGGCACAAAAATATCCGCGATTTTTTTTCGTATTCGCAACAATGGTGCGAGATTTTTCCATTCCGTTCTCGTTCTCTTCCAACGCCTACTTATGTGCCGCGCTTGATGATTTTATTCCACGGGCGGAACTCCTTTTCCTATTAGCATTCAATAATATGTATTCCAACATTTTTTGTGTCGGTTCGTCGCTCGCTTATGGTAATTCATTCTCTAATAATCATCGGTGTCTTTGATAAAAGCTTTCATTGAGAACGTACTTTTTTGGCCGGGTGCCAACAATGGCCATTAGTAGGTAGTGAGTGTTAGGCCTCCGAAATTTGAATACTTGTTTGGGGCAATTGGGACGTGCTCCCCACCCACGCGGATTGATTTATGCATGTCACGTGCAGTTGGGTTATACCGTTTTTCGCGGATCTAGTTGAAAAGTGTAGAATCGTTTCGGTAATTATCGGCGTAGGAAAAGGTGAATCGAGTCATTGTCGGCTTAACAAATTCACTTCACCCATAAATTATTTAGTGCATATTGCTGCTGCTTTATTGTAAAAGTGGCATTAGTATCGATATCTTGGCGATGATGTTATAATTCATATAAATCGTTCGAAAAAGTTACTTCTTTTTGATAACCATAAATATCTATTACATAAAATTTTTCTTCAATCCCAGTAAAGACCAATTTTTATTTTAGGTAATGGTAAAAGTTTTATAATTTTCTCACATAACTGAATGGAAAAAAATATTATATTCTCAAAGCATCATGAGGTAGATTTAAATCATTCAGGGGATATCTTTCAAAATTGTTTTACTGAAAAATTATAGGTTAGAGAATTCCATTTTCAAAACTGAAGAATATTTGTGGAATCTGGCAACCGTGGATATCACCAAATTCCAAATTCACTCTCTTGTGAGAGGGTGCTGCACGATGTCCTCAATTCTGGCTCAATCATTTGTCAAATTTAACCGATAGTGGTGTTAGGATTATAAGCTCCAGTGCAGCAAACTCTCAAAAGAAACACATCTCCATGGTTGCCAGATTTTAAGAAACATTGAAAAGACACTTTGACGTCACCAAGATTCGATAAATCTTTCGAAGTTTCTAACACCATAACTTCTTCATAAAACGATCGTGAGAGATATTCTGTGAATTATAAATAAATGGTTATCACTAGAGTGATGATTTTTTTTGTAATATTTGCACTGAATCCGTCGTCATGATTTGGAAGTGAATTTTAAAATTGAATTATTTTTTTCTAGATACTTAGACCCAAAAGGAAAGCAATTCGGATCATGGTTGTAAATAATATCTGTTCTGAACTATTTTCTTAATGAATAAATTCGAAATTTCAAGATTAAAGTTGAAATTTTGAATTTCAGAGTCTTGAATTCCAAAAAACAAATAATAAAAATGAGTGGGCCTTCTGAGCTTCTGTAAAATTATTTTACACTCAAAAGGAGTTCTGTATACATGCCATTCGATGATTTTAATTAAAGTGAAAATAAACATCCACTTGACGATCTAAAAAGTAAGGTTAGAAATAGAGAGGACTAATGCAAGTTTAGTATACGTCACCTTATCATTTCATGATTCAAATTAAAGTGAAAAAAGGATGTTTAGAAATAGAGGACACTAATGCAAGACGATTCCAGGTTCGTCCAATAACTCCATCTAATATAATGTATTCAAGGTCAAACATTATTCAAATATGGTTAAGGCTTATTACTACTATCTTCAAAATTTCAATGTGTCCCTATCAACTTCACTTGGAACTTTATTACTTAAAGTAATTGAAGCTCGGTTCATGTTCATTTCGAAACAAACAAATACACTCTTGTATGCGCACTTGAATATCCATTTCCTTTTCCTTTTTTCGTCTGTGAAATATTTTACTACAAGGTTAGAAATACAGTATGAATATTCATTCAAGAGACTTGTTATCAGGGCAACATACCGATGAGTATTCAATAGTTGCTAATACGAAGTAACTTCTTTTATTCACCACTCAGTGGTGCATTAAAATTTGCAATAATAAAATCTTAATCTCCTTTCTCAATGGGTGACTTCGAAGAAGAATCGAAATTTGAAAACGACCGTTTAAACCGATGTTTATTCTATTTATATTAAATTAATTTGCTAATTGATTGTTTACTTTCCTTAGTTCAAGTATTTATTCACTGAATCACCTTGGTGTGGGTTTTTTCCTTTTTTTGAATTATTACCAAGTAATTTTTAGAATTCCTATCGTACTCTTTACGCTCGTACGACTAAATGTGACTGGTGAATAATGTCATGATTAGGAAAATTAGAGTTGTTATATTTCGAAGAAAACTAGTACATTTACTTTATCTGCAAACTGAAAATTAATCTGATCTTCAACACCAGACACTGATGACATAGGCACTACGATTAACATAATTGGGATGTGATTAAATATGATAGAGTGTTAATAGGTATGAGTGAACGTTGATTCCCAAGCAATTCGGGAAAGGCCAGAAAACCTACCAACGATGATTAATGAAAACTACTATATAAAATTAGCCGATAATGACGATATAGATATATAACCCTAACATTTGATGATCCTCAAGTTCAAATTATTGGGAAAAATCACAAGAAACTGCCTCACTTTGCTATTTCTAGACTTTTGAAAACATCAAGGACCCTAAAGTCATAAATCGTTATCAAATAATGTTATCTTCTCCTACACCCGTTGGCCAAGGCCTCTTTTTAAGTGCCACTGTGGTTTTTTAAACGAATTTAAGTTACTTATGTATTCTGATCAACGTAAGTTTTGATGACAGTCCTCATAACTTCATCCTGATCGAGCCGTTGATGTAAAATGGACGTTTCAGAACGATGTATTCCAAAAAAGTTTGTGGAAGATACTTATACATATATTGAAATGAATTGAAACTGTATTTGAGTTTCAAAAAACAACGAAACCCTTCAGGGGATGCCGTTATCCTTGGATTTCGCAATATACAATTCATCACGGTTGGCATTTATTTCTTCACTGTCGTCCCATCCCAAAATTTACTCCAGAGCTTCCTTGAGATGTGAAACTTCCTGTTGTGGAAGATGTTTGGAAGAGCTGATGTTCTAACATTCATGTGCAAAGAAGAGACAAGTTTGCCCAAAAGTGTAATATGGTGACATATGGTGTTTTTAATAGATTTTTAATAGAAGAGCAATTGATCTAAGGTTATTGCCCTTTTTCGGTAAAGGTTGAACTTGAGCGGACTTGCAACAGAAAGAAAAGGATTTTTTGTAAGGCATGAAGTAAAACAGCAGGTTTTCCATCAACACCAGAAGCTTCATTGTTGTTGAGCTATTTTAGTCATCTTCCAAGAAGATGGGATTGAAAGGTAATACTGTGGATTATACAGGAGCAATAGTGGGTGGCATTTTTCCCTGAGAATCCAGTGTAGATAAAATGCAAATTGTTCAGAAAGTACTGGAGTCTTTGTGTTCCTGAAGGAACGTAGATGGTTTGTTGAACCACGGTTCGTTGGTTAGAAAGTCGACTCATTTGAAGGGGAATATATGCATCTGTGCTTAACAGAATAATCTTGGTTACTTCAAATAATCAGAGTTTAGCAGATCTGTCATGCTGAACAGTGAAAAGTGTATCAACACTCATTGGTAATTTACTCAAAACTGCGAGGAATGGAGATATGATCTTAATGGAGGCTAACGGCAATTCTGCAAAATTTGTGGACCAGCCACGTCGCTATTTGAACTACAAAATATTTGTAGATCTGAAAACGTCGGATTCCTTCCAATGGTTACCCCTATGGTATTATATTTTAGCCAACCTCAGCTGTCGTCATTTTCACAGCTTCATATCAGAATAACCCAATCTACCGCTTGGAATGAGGCTGGACAAAGCAGATCACCTGGTGATGTAATACAAAGGCCAAGGTGTAAGCTCATTTGCGGCGCCGAGGCCAAAAGGAGAAAGAGAGCGAAAGAAGCAGGAGTCGCATCAACTATGAGTACACCCTATTTCTCCCCCGTTCCATCTACAAGAGCAAGGGCACTTCCTGCGGCGGGTACCAAGAGCTCCGCCTTGAATAAAGGCAAATAACTGGCTGATTCTACAGAAAAGCTCCCTCACTTGTGCATCTCCACGTAGGGAACCCCAAGAAAGTTGAAGAAGCCCCGCAACGACAGTAATGTCGCTGCACCTTCTAAAACCTTCGCGAAGACCACCGTGAGATACCTCAAGGTTGCCAAAAAGAGTGTTTGTTTGGCAAGTATTGGCCTTCACCTGCCAATATAAAGGAGATGTCCACCTTCCTAGAAAGGACAGGATGGACGATGACCTAGGAGGACAACTCCTCGGGAGGATGTACAATGGGCCACATGTGACCTAAGTGCTGTGGTTCTACACTCATCCTTCCTACAGATACAGATACAGAACCCTTCAGTATTGGTTGTATACCTAATGGCTCGTTTATAACCTGAGTGAGGCCCTTACTTTTTAAAAATGAGAATTAAAATTTTCTATGTGCATAATGATCCCCTACCACCACCAATTTATTGAAAGAAACCCTTACTAAGGTATTGCAAAAGCTTTGACTCCCCTGTGATGTTTTATCACAGTCATGATTGAATATTCTGGACAGATTAAAGAATTGAAAAACAAACAGTAAAAAACCACTCCCGTTCAATCTTTTTCGAATAACTCTTTTTTCTTATACGACCAAAGCTTGTGGGAGTTCATTCTGACGATGTAAATTTTTCATTCCTTCCATAACAATATAATTAATGTTTGGAGTCGTGAAAAGTGGTAGTGAAAGAGGCAGAGTATGCAATAAATAACACTATTATCATACTATTAACTTGATAATTAAGTCTGTTTAATCTTAATTCAATTCGGATTTGTGCGTACTCGGCGCCACATATGAAACTTCTCTTAATATGTCAGTATTACGACTGTACAGCTCTCTCAAAGTCAATGGTCTGGTAATGCTTTGACAGAGCCTTGTTATTGCGATTTCTCATATGGTACTGCAATGTGCATCTGTTGCTAATATTGAGTCAAAGGGTACCGCGACTTGAATGTTATAATGTAAATTTTAAATGTTTGTTTATTATTTTCGCATTATGAGGGCACCACGTTATATTGTGAGCAGTGGGCGGGACAGTAATATCACAATGAAAATCTTCTACGCAATTTACTCTTGATGTTGTGCGGAAAATTAACTCATTGAATGCCAAATCTGGACTGTATGGAGGATGATCCATCAGTTCTGTTTTAGGTGCTCAAATATTCAGTTTTTAGAGATGATTATTGACAGCTGATATTGCCACAGTAATTTATCATTGAAAATGACTATTGTTTTTCAAAATACTCATATATACTTCCGCTCATTACACTTGTCCCAACAAAAATCTTAGTCTACGCAATTTAGTGTTGACATTATGTGACAATTAGCTCTTCGAGTGCCACATCTGAACTGTAGGGCGGATGATCCATCAGATCAGTTTCAGGTGCTCAAATATTCAATTTTTGAAGATGATTATTGACAATTGACCTGCTGGTTTTTTCATGTCACTAGAGACCTCAGGAATGGTTGTGTACCATTCAAAAATGGCCGTTCTAGGTTGATCTAAAGGCAGTGTTGCCATATGTTCAGTTTCTTTTTTCGAAAAAACAAAATACTATTTGTTTCAGGATGCTTGGAGCAAGAACAACTTTTATTGGATTCGGTTCATTTCCAAACACACAACGACTTCTGTATTTTTCCCGCTCAAACGCATAGAACCGCAATTAATCACCTGTTGAAAATATCTACACTTTTTTGAATCACCGCCATTGTATCTCTTGGAAATTGGTTTTAGCCAAGATTTCGCCAGTTGTGTAACATCCAAAGACAATAAATGCTGGTAAAACTAATGCCTACATTTGGCACGATATCCCGACAATCTGGCATCTTTAGGCCTCTACGATTAATTCCTTCATATTAGAATTTTACGGTGCAAGTTCTATTACGGCTTTTTTCCAGATGTTCCATTAAACAGATGTTTCATCAGAAAACTTTTTTCAGAAGTATCAAAACCCCTTCCACCGATCATGAATGTTTCAATCCAGATCTAATACTGAAAAAATATACAGACGAAGTGCAATGCATCAAGAAGAATTCCTATCATTTTATATCAATGCAATTTGAGATACGCTCATGAACAATTTGAATGTTTATTACACGGTAATTGCACATAATTTCAACAGTCAATCGCAACCGATAATATCAAACATAAGATTTTTAGTTAACATATCAACGTCACTTGAATGATTCTACCTCCGGTTCTCTACAGTATCCATGCAATTCCAATCAAACGATTTTAACGGAATGGTTGAGAAATATACAGAACAGTGAGACGAAAATTTTGATGAACAACTCAAATAGTATCTGGTACATTAGATATTTCCAGAGTTAATTTCCAAAGCTTTGTTTGGGACTGAAGAGAAAAAAAAATCAATGTAATGGTAAAAATTCATATTTATCAAAAGTTAGATCAGAAAATCTATCCAACTCTTCGCAAGGACAGGCTACAAATTAATACTTACAAAATATGATACAAACTAATTATATATCTGTTTTGAGGTAAATATAATGTTAACATGTGTTCTTCCGGAAAGGTCAAGCTAACTTAATTCTTACTAAAAATATCAGTTGGTTATGCCCTAGAGGGTACGTATGATTCCAGAATAATGGCATCTAGATGGTGATTTTATGGCTGTCAGTTTTTTCATTTTGGGGAGAAGCCTTTTATCGCTGTTTTGGTGGCCCAGCCTTCAATTTTTTCATTTCATTGGTTTACAGATAGTCGGTAGCCGGTCGGTTGACTTGGGTGCTTTGTTCACTCACTCGAATTGACTGCCGTGTTGGTCGGTGATTCAAGCCCCAGTCTGAACGATCGATCTTCACTTGCTATCGCCCAACCCGTGTTAGGTATCA
>WOGP01000450.1:0-24723 GCA_015342065.1 Leptinotarsa undecemlineata | reverse complement strand
TTTTGGCTTTGAAGCGTGTTTCATGTTTGTGCTGTATAGGCTCGTATTTGTGCTTGTTTTTATGGTGGTGGAGAACTAGTGATTGAAAGTAAAGTTGATGAGTATCCAGAGCTTTTGCTTCTGTGAATAATTTTTCCGTTGGGTATCTATAGGTTCATTGGATCCATTTTTGTGATGTCCCCTTTGGGTCAAGTAGGTGTCTGCTAGACCACCCCAAACTTTTATACCGTATGTTATATGTGTCTGAATCAGTGTGTCATATAGAATTGACATATATTTCAAGTCAAATATTTCTCTATAGATTTTAAACCTGTTGGCCATGCTCTTTAATTTTTTTGAAACATAGTCTGCGTGGTAGTTCCATCTGAGGTGACAGTCTATCATAATTCCCAAATATTCAATGTGGGAAGCTGAAGGAATCTTTGTGAGGCCGCTGTTGAATTCAAGTTGCCTATATGTTGGGAGATTATCGCTATAGCATGTGAAAGGAATAAAGAAGGTTTTTTGAAAATTGATAGTGAGTAGTCGAGTTTGAAAGAAATTTATCACATTTGGTTTGGTTTTCATAGAAGTCTTCATAGAAGATCGCAGTATCATCGGCAAATCCAATAATGGAGGCTTGTGCTATTATTTTGAATGTTTCGTTGATGTATAGATTTAATAGAATGGGACCTAACAAGTACCTTGTGGTACGCCGTATTTTAAAGTTTTTTCTGAGCTTATCGTGCCATCTATATTAACCACTTGCTTTCTTTCACTAGGTAGTTCTCCATCAAGCTGAGTGGTGTTCCCCGAAAACCCATGGTTTCAATTGTTTGAAGGAGTTTCTGACGGCTGACCGTGTCGAAGGCTTTGGCCAGATCGACGAAGATGCATAGACATGGATTACTTTTGTCCATGGATTTATAAATTTTCCCAATCAGGTCTGTCATTGCATCTTCTGTTGATTTGAACTCTTTGAAGCCATATTGTTTGTCGGATGTGATGTTATATTTACTAAAGAAACTGTCAAATCTGATTTTCAGAAACTTTTCCAAGACTTTCCCAACGTTGCTTATTAGAGAAATTGGCCTAAAATGAATTGCTTGTTTCTAGCTTTATGTATAAGTTTTATTGATGCATTTTTCAGAATACTTGGGAATATGCCAAGATCTATAGATTTTTTTATCATATGTGTTAAAGGAGCCGAAATGGGATTTGAGTTATCTCTCAGATTTTATGTTATCAAGTCCCGGAGCTTTACCTGCTTTGAGTGATCCAATAATTTCTTCAATGCCCTTAATAGTTGCAGGATCTATGAAGACTGAGTTAGGTATTCTGTTTGTTGGTTTATTCATTGGCGAAGTCAATGTAATTTTTTTTGCGAGTTTTTTGTAATCTGCGATTTCCTTTTTGTCGATTAAATCAATACATTCTTCTGTTGTGATAGATTTCAGTTCATTTTGAGTTTGTTGTCCGTTTATAGTTTTTAAGCTCTTCCATAGTTCATTTGGACTGTTTATGTTTTGATTTACCTTTTAGTCGATGTTTAATCTTTGACGATTGTGTTAGTTGATTCAGTTTATTTCTATATTTCTTGTACTCCGTACGAAGGATTTCATTATCGGGTTCATCTTGTAGTTTTCTATATAGGTCATTTTTGGTATTGATTTAATTTACCAGTCCGTCCGTGATCCATTCTTTCCTTTTAATGTTTCTTCTTTTTTTAGTATTTTACGCGTGGCCAGTTCAATTTTTTGTTTCAGAGTATGGATAAAATTGTTTGCCATAATATTTACATCGTTTTGAGAATATATGTTATTCCAAGTTTCATTTTTTAATCCGTCTCGTAATTTTGATTTGTCGATGTACAGTTTATACATTTCTTTGTGAATTTTTTGTTCCTTTTCTCTTTCAGCTAGACATTTGATAACGAATGGCCTAAGCCAATCATGTGGAGAGTTAGTCTTCACAAATATGTGATCCAGACAAAACCGTGCTTTGTCTACGATTCTAGTATAAGTGTTAATTGCCGAGATGTAGCCCCATTCACTTAGAACATTTATATATTCCTCGCTTATATCACAAGTATTCGAAATGTCGATGTTTATATCACCTATCATTATTTTAAAATCGGATTTATAATTTTCTCTTGTTTACAGGTACTCGGCGAGACTACGGTTGAAATTAAGTGGACACGTAGAAGGTGACCTATATATGCCAGTTATGACAATATTATAATTATTATATTTTAATTTCAGTTCGATAACTTTTATTTCTTCGAAATCGATCACTCCCTAGGAATACTCGAAGTGAATTTTTTATGTATATCAGTACTCCATCATTTTGATTCACTATGCCTTTGTTGTATATTGAATCATAACCCACCAAGTCTAGTGAAAAAAAGTCAGAGATTTTCCATGTTTCACAGATAATTATGACATCGAACTCATCTTCATATTCGTGCAGAGTCACTTTTAGTTAATTCATATTTTTAACGACACTTCAGATGTTTGTAAGGAGTATCCAAAGATTTTGTATGTGTTGATTTTTCACTAGTGAGTTATCTCAATTGCATTTTGTACTGTTTCAGTTTCAATTTTTGGCAGTTCGAAATTGTCAATGTACGGATCCATAATTGATATATTCAATGTGCTAAATGCTTATTGAGAACAATGAAATAACAAAAAAGTATGATACAATATTAAAATGTGTCAAATTTATTATTAATCCATCTCAATAATCATATAAAATATATAGTGATTCATAAACAGGTTGAAATAATCTCGGTTGAAATGTACATTGATATATAATAGAAGAAATTTTGAAGATATGTATTTACAAATGTGTGAGGTGAGTATCTGTGCTTGTTGATACTAATCTTATTTGCAGCCAGACGACGAATTATTTCGAGTAGTTCTTCCAATTTTTGCTGGATTCTTGATGTAAGTGGATTTAAGAGTTGTGAGGTCGTTAGTTTTCGTTGCAGGTATTGCAGGTTTTTTTCCTCTATTCGGTTTTTACCCTTTATATTCTCGTCGTTTATTGGTTCTTCCGTATTTTTTATACAATCAGAATGGTCCCTGTTTATTATGTTGGGGCTGGGTGTTGGCGTCGGTGGTACACTATTTGATTTGAGTTTCGGTTTAGTTTCAAATTCACAGTCTTTGTTACTTCGTTGTAGTTCTTTTAAGTATATGGTTCTCCATTTACATATAGGTTTTCATTTTTTATATATGGCTGTTAATTATATTTCCTGGCATTTTTTAGGTGTTTGACTAGTTATTTATTGATAACCTGGTCCTGTGGTCGTAGATCATGGGTTATAGAGATGCCAGTACCTCTAAATTTTTTCAGATTTTGGAATATTTTTTGTTTTTTTTAGGTATGAGATGAATTCAAGTATGACTGTTTTTTTCCGATACTGTATATATTATTTAAGTCTCTCAGTTATGTTATTTCCAAAGATTTCATTTAATTTCTCAATAGTAACTGTAAGAAGATAGTCTTTATTTGCCTCTATCCAATAACAATGTTATTCTATTTGTTGTATATCTATAGACTAGTTATTTTCTGTTCTAGTTTATTAAATTTCTCTTCAAGTTCTTTCATTTTGTTTTCAAAACTTTCGCGAACACCCTGTATATCAGTTTTCAGATCCGTCTTTGCATTGTTCATTAGTTGCTCTACTTTTGATAGTAAATCATTATTTGAGATATCAGTCATAATTTCCCTGGGCTATTTATTCTTATCACCTCTCGTTCCATAAAAGAAATAATCAGTTTCTATATATACCTTTTTTCCTTTGATTACCCTCTCAAAGGAATTCATTTACTGGATCAAAGTTTAATATCTATAAATACATTTTTTGAACTTTACTCAAAATTTGCGGGATTTTCTCAGAAATATTCCAATGTGAAAATCCAAATTTATTTTGCACTTTTACGCCCGATAAAAACGCCTTCAAGATAACTAAACTCATCGGTCTCTCGATACTCACGAATTGTTTCAAATTGATTTTCCCAGTACGGTTCTGTTGGCATTCTTCCCCAGTTTCAGTCGCAGGATATGTCGAAATTGTTCAGTCAGTATAGCTAGATTTGGTATGCACTTGCCTATATAAAGAGTGAGCCCAGAAAAACTTTGAATTTCTTTCACAATTTTTGGTGTTCTGAACGTTTTCATAACCCCCACATAACTATCAAGTGCTTTGATTCCGTTACATGATCATATGGTCTCAAAAATTGAACACTCTTCATTTCGCAAAGCCGTAAATATATGAGAGCTCTGAAACATTGGAAGTAGCTCATTCATTGTTGGAAGAAGGTAGTTTTTCTAATTGTAGCTTTATTAGCTGCTGTCATGTTCACGCATATTCTAACTTCCATTTCCTTTTAGAACTTTAACTAGGGAAGGAATCCATCTTGATGGTCGTATGACCTTTTATATTATGTCAGTGTCTAATAGTTCTTTCACTTTCATCTCCAAAGGAATTGGTACCCTCTATAAGACTGAGAAACTTGTTTGACATTATCATCGACAGGGATATCAATGAGAATATCTTTGAATTAAGATGGATATGTTATTTATCAGTTCCAACCCAATTTTCAAAACTCCTAAGTTTAGTGAAATATTCTTTCCCAACAGATTGTTTGTACCATTCTTTATAAAATGAAATTTTGAAAACTTCAGTTTCATTATTTACCCGAGCTTCACAAACAAAGCAATCTAAAACAACTGAGAGTTCCCTGCTTACGTAAGCCATGAGAACTTTAATTATTACTTTCTCCCCATTCATCACGTGTATTTCATTCTTTGTCAAATATTTCCAGGTTCTATACTTTTATTTCCAGAATCTATCAACATTTTATATTCATTCCTCCTACTGTGCATTCTATGGTCTCATCCTGTGCAAAATGTCCAGGTATATAGCATTTATAAACATTTTTGCGGCCTCGCTGGACATTTTGGATCACTAGCATTATGGTCATGGTGGCCACACCTAGTACAAATTTGTTTGGTTATTTCTTCAAATCTAGAGGTTATAGAATTCACCTGATTGCTGTGGCCTTGAGAACTTGGAGAGATTTTGCCGAATATACCCAATTCCCGACTATTTCTAGTGATGTAGCTTCATTGATGAAGTTTCCCAAAGTGATTGTGTCTCCTCATTGATTAGGTTCTCCTTGACGTTTCCTTGGTCTGAGAAGAAATTTTCCAAGGGTACCGATGACAACTCTGAATGCACGAGCTGAGAGATAGCCTTATGCATTGCTATGAGAGTAGTGAGCCCGTGCGAAGAGGGTACATGGCGAGAATGCGTGCTCTGTGGTGTGAAACACATCCCGAGCATGCCGTCTTTTCCACCTGAAATCTTAGGGACTACGTATAATATCTTTGGCAGCAGGACTATATAGCTCCTTTCAAGTCTGCTAACGAGGTGGTTCTACCACGAGGTGACAGTTCTACCACCCGTTGGAACGGCTGGAGAGGAGACTCGCATCATGCCACCAATGGCGTCAGTAAGAACACGCAGGGCGCTCCATAGAATTAGGTCCCTGAAGCCACAAGACTTGACTTTTTCAGATGTGGAGGTTCAAAGTGTTCTAACAGAAGAGGCTGACATCTGGCAAATCAACACCGCCTATATAGCGTCGTCCAATCGCTTTTCTAATCGGAAGGACGAAATTCCGGCCTTGCGAATTGGAAGATTGAACGGCGTGTACACAATATGGAGGCTAATATCACAAGGCGAGAATATACGCGTCTCGTATCCGATGTGTGATGGATTATAGGGCGGCCTACACGCCTTTCACGCCCACAGTGCGGCGAATAGCCGCCAAACTATGAATCAAGGCGTGCTGCTAACCACCAAACAACACTGCTTTGGCTGCTAAGAAGTCAATAGTGAGGCGAGCAAGAAGTATCGCGAAAAACCTTAGGTTCCACAAGAAACCTTCTCGCTTATTCCAAGGGCTTCACGAGTTGTAGATAATCCGCCGACCGCTTATCAGTTCCTTCTGGAAGAATATCTATGAACATCGCAGCCACTCAACTTAGACACTCCAGCCCTTGCGCAGTTCGAAGCTTTTAACAGAGAGCTTCGAAAGCCTGATATGAATGAATTGCGCAACCCCATAACCTCGGATGACGTTCGAATAGCCCTTGTGGGTCCTACGAACTTTACTGCTGCAGACCCAGATGGGCTGAACACTCATAGGTGGAAAAAACTAACAAGCACTCATCACCATCTGGCAGATTTTTCAACTCATGAGTGGATGGTTCCGCCGATTCCGGATTGGTTTGTCGAGGGGCGGACCGTTCTTATCCCAAAAAGAAAAGATTTATCGATTCCTGAGAATAGCAGACCAATAACGTGCTTGAATTCATGTCATGAGTTGTTAACAAGCATCTCATACACAAGAATACTCACCGCAGTTGATCGAGTATTCGTATAGATATATGAGCAGAGAGGGTCGAAAGGAGGAGTCGCTGGATGTAAAGAGAACCTGCTCATCGATATATGTATAACGCAGGACTCGATACAATATAGGCGTAACCTCTCTATGGCCTCATCGCATTAGCTCATCTTGCATTTGCTCAGATAACTTGTGGTACCTGACAAAATTAGTGAGATGTAGTATTGAAAAATTGATACCACTCTGCCAAACTTGCTTTACCATAATATCTGGTCAAGCCAGAGTCCAAACAGGGTGTGTCACTTTCAGAAGGGGTTTTTTTCAGGGCGATTTCCCCAGTCTTCATCTCTTCTGCATCTCACTAATCCCATTAACTGTTGCGCTCAGAAATACTCGAGGGTATAACTGTGGCACCCCCGGAAACCGGAGGCACAAAGTCAACCATTTGTTTCATATGGTTAATTCCAAACTGGAGCTGTATCAATTCGACGTGAAGATCCCAAAAATGATGCATCTCTATAGGAGTTTGCATCCCATGGTTGTACTTTCCCCTAGAGCAGGGAGGCCATGGATTTTTGAGTTTGTAGTGTCTACATGAGAGAATTTTACTGCATGTATTTCTCTGAAGCATTTCTCTTCAGAACAACTGCACGAGCAGCTGATGAACTCGATTAAGTTTTCAACACTGAACGGGGTGATCAAAACTCAGTGACCAAGTTGGAACCTGTTCAGCAATAAGCTCATATAAAAGCCGCAGAGATCACCTCACTTCTGCGGAAACACAAGGATGAGTTAATGTATGGGGTCTTCTTCAATAACATTGAAGGTCTTGGCTCATCAAAGCGCCTGAACTTTCGCTTTCCTCAGGTCGAGTGGGCTGAAGTTCCTAACACAAGTGCTGAAGTTTCTGACACACGTTGTAGGGCCTGCCGCGAGGCGTCCGAAACCCTAATGCACTTGCTATCAGCATCTTCAGCATAGGCAGTCTCAGCCTATATCCATAACGCGACCCTAAGAGTGCTACATCACCATCTACGGCACTCTTACGGTATTGACGAGACACCGGTGTTGTCCTACGCTCCGGGGGATATTGAATTCGTTGTTGTGAACGAGAAGTTAATAATTTATTGGAACTATTCGTTTCCCACCCTAAGGCTCATACAAATGATTGAGCCTGATCTTGTCTTTCTCGACCACCAGAGCAAGACGATTTTTGTCGTGAACTTTTCAGCTCCTGGCGAGACGAATATCATCCGAAAAGAGTATAAACTTCACAGACTCTATCCAGATCACTCTGTCAAGATGGTTGTTCTGATTATAATCGTAATAATAAAAGCACTCAAGAACTGCTGGACCAATTTATATTATTTTGTGTTTTAGGATTTGTTTTCAACGGGAGTAGGATAATAAGTATTAACATATGATACTTCATCAATGAAAATAATATTATTAATGAAGGAACTCAAAAACGGCCAGTGATGGATTACCGCATAGGCCCGTGAGGCCCGGGCCTAGGGCGGCACGATTTGGGGGGCGGCAAAATTTTGAGAATGTTAATATTCAAGAGCCAAAGAAATATGTCAAAAATTTATTTTCAAATGGGTTCTGATTTTTTTTAATCTATTAAAAATTGTCTATGGGCTATAACATAATTCATTTCTTCATTGATTTTTCAATTTAAGGGTGCATTATTAATATTTTGATGAAATCCAATTATAGTCTTTATCGAACAAGGTTATCAAAAAGAAACAATCTAATCAATAATCATCTATGCGAACTACTAAGTAAGTTTTTACTTTTGTATCTTTGATGAGATTACTCTGGCATATATAAACCATTTAAAATTACTTTTTCGTGTTTTATTTTAATTTCGATCTTGGATGGAAATATGTATGGATTAACATTTGGAATTTATTTAGAATTTGAAAAATTTTTTTAGTTTATTCAAAATAAATTATGCCTTTTCCATATCAATCTTTTTTAGAAATAAGTCGAAAAAAAAATTAATTATTATCTTGATCAAAAAAAAAGTGAAAATTTTTATAGCTGCAAAAATGTTAAACTGTTCATTTGAAATTCAATAAATTTTAGAAATTCTGAGGCAAAAATTTGTTATTATAAAATTTCATCAAATTTTAGTGAATAAATGAGTGATCTGTGTAATGTAGCTATCTTTATATAATGTTTTATTATTATGAGTATAAGTAAAAAAATTTTGATGGATAATTTTCAATTCAGGATTTTCAATTGTGTGTGTGTGTATGCGTGTGTGTGATTGGGTGTGCGAAACATTTAATTATCATATTAAATTAGACATTCTATTTATAAGTTGTCGAGGTTCTGAATACTTTTTTTTATCAACAATAAGTAGTTATCGAAAAAAAAATTAGCGGTGCACGATATCGTAAAAAAAGCGAAAGAATCTACAAAAAGAGAAAGTTTACTAAAAACAATCCCAAAAATATCTAATTTTATAACAAGATCAACGAAATTTACAAGTAATGATAACGATCAACAAGCTTCAGGTTCATCTATCGTAAGTATTTTGATGCAATTGTTTATAATTAATAATAATTTTCATTAAATGTAACGTTTCAATCTTCATTGAGAAATTAAGAAGTATGGGCCAAGATAGACTCAATGCTTAGGCATTACTGTCTATTGAAGCCCAACTAGTTCAAGAAATTGATTACGATGACAAGGTTGATGCTTTTGCTCGGACAAAAGCCAGAAAGAAGAGATTTACAAATTGAGCAATACATTATTATTTGACAAAAATATTTATTATTATTATTTATTGTGTTGGAGTTTGTTTTGTATTATTTATTAATCACATCTGAATACTAATAATAATAATAATAAGCAGGAATGGCCACTAACACCCTTGGCCTTTGGTGAGTTGTGAAACCACTTACCCGAGCAACTGGTGCACAACCGGACCGGCAGCCCAGGCGCAGCCGGGAAGGTGAACTCTATTCTTTCTTCGGTGCCGGCCGTGGGTCCACAGGGCTAACCACCCGGTGGACGCAACAATTGGTTCCCAACAATCAAGGAAGATGCCCCCACAATCGACCCGCTCGGAGGGGTCAGAGGCAAGGTGACCAACGCACACTACGGTGAAAAAATAATAATAATAATAATAAGATTTATTTACATTACATTAAAAGAAAAGGTACAATAAAAGAAGACATTCAATGGTAAATAAATATATACTACCCAATAAGGCAAGCCTTGGTAGTGGGAGAGAATAAAATGAAACATTTATTCAGGAACAATTATGAATCAAAATATATATATATATAATTTTGTTGTTCAAAAAGGGCGGCGTATTAGACGGGGCCTAGGGCGGCAAAATTCTCAATCCGCCACTGAGAACACACGACCCATTTTTATGAATATTTTGTTTAGGATTTGTCTTCATCAGAAATAGAAAAATAAATATCGAAAATGATATTTTATCACATATTTTTTTATTTGTTTTCATCGGGAATAGAATAATGAGTATTGAAATATGATATTTCATCAATAAAACTGATAATAGTGAAAGACCTCTAAAACGGTTGGATCCATTTTTATGAATTTTGTGTTTTTGGATTTGTCTTCGTTGGTAATAGGATAATGAGTATTTGAATATGATATTTTATCAATCAAAATAGTAATGAAAGGTTTCAAGGACGCCTGGACCCATTTTTATGAATTTTGAATTTTTGGATTCGTCTTCGTCGTGAATAGGATAAAGAGTATTGCACTATGATATTTCATCAATGAAATGATAGTAATAAAAGAGGCAAAACATCAATGATGATGATACGTGTTATGATAAAACGTAACCGACAGCTCATTTGTTATAAAAAAAAAACGTAACTGACAGTTTCACGTAATGTTATCTGTGACTATAGTTTGTTTTAAATTATCGCAAAGTTGACAGGTTATGTGTTTGTTTTGTGCAAAAATTATTATAATATAAATTTAATTTTTATGGTCATTCTTGACAATGTTGCAACCGGAAAGATCTGATTTTTCTTGACAAAGCCGTAACGCAATTCATCGCGAATGCGGTGAAAACTTGGAAAAATGCGATATTGTGCAATACATCGCGATGTTAGCCTACTGAAACTAATATTCATATATGGTTCATCGAAAAAATTCGACCAGATGAACTAGATAATATAAAAAATGCATGTTTTTCACATGGTCAATTGTACGTGACAAAATTTGTTTCTTCGCCTGATAATAAAATAAAAAATGTCGTAAATTGCATGCAATTTCCAATTAGATTGGCATTTGAAATGACTATCAATAAGTCCCAAGGTCAAACAATGTCTGTTTGTGACTAGGATTTCAGCACATCATGTTTTTCACATGGTCAATTATGCGTGGCATGCTCTCGAGTGGGCAAACGATCCAGTTTGTTTGAGTTAGCTAAACAAAGACTAACGAAAAATATTGTACACACTACAGCATAAAGGGATTATTATTATTTGTAGTCTTATTATTCTGATGGAAATAATGTATGTGACAAAAGAAAGATCTGAGTACACAAATAAAACTCACGGGTTTACTAACCGACCGCCTAGACAAAACTGAATAATCCCATTCCCTTCGGTTTCCTCATCAAGAGTCACTCACTTTTTTGTCTGATCGTTTCATTTATTGATAAATAATAGAAATACTATGCGTACAACGTTGTGATTTTCTTCTAGAAAGAACATATCCATTTCATAAGAAAAATATGATTTCTAACAAATATCAAAATTTATTTTGTTATGATAATCACCTGTATTGCAATTTGATTTCTATCTAATGTACGCTTTAGGCTTACAGTAGGCCAAACTTTTTGGTGTATGTGTAGCGTGAATATATGTTTTATCCATATAAATAATAGCTCGACATTCGTCTCTATAGGCCCGCATTTTCTTCAGGAATTTTGAGTATTTTCGCCCTCCACAATCTGAAAAATATGAAAATTATAATGGAGAACTTCATACAAGTGTAAAATTTTCATATTTTTCAGATTGTGGAAGGTGAAAATGCCCAAAAAAGCCCGATAAAAAACTGATTTTCTTCCACAAAAAATTAATTTAGTTCAATATCTTTCAGGTCAGATTACCATCTGATTACCAAAGGGCGGCTCTGCCAAACTCTGATAACCTGATTCGGTCCGCAGCGGGGCAGCCCAACTAACCGTCAAATCGACTTTTTAAAAACAAACTGAGAATGTCGCACGCTCGGTCAGAACAAGAATTCATAAGAAAGAAGAAAATCATATTATGCAGTATGAATACATATATCTAACGATGTTGCCAAGTTCATATCAGATGTTAATAAAGGCACGACTATCGTTTTTACCGGATTTAAAAAAGTGGCTTACCAAAAATATAAAAGGGAGTATTATTATGCATGTAATTTTCATTTATGCGGTCATCCCAGTATCAGTTCAGAGGTCCATTTAATGATTCTTTCATTCGATTCTGATCTGAAATATTGATATACGCTCCCTAACTAACAGAAGCAATAGGGTGAGAGATGCCTGGTTTAATAGACTGTCGATGGCATGACACTGACGTCGACCCAGTAGCCTACTCGAGGTTCACAATGAATGCGATGGTATGCAACCAATTCCAACAGACTGAAAGAGGAAATAAAATTTAATGGAATAGTTGGGAACGTCATATTCCAGCATTTTATTAATGATCCATTTCGAGAAGTTTGAAATAAGAAAAATAAAATATGAATTTATTTATACGAAGTTTTACTTGCAATGGACTAAATTATAAAATTTATAATAATAATATTCCTAATGGACAACTTTTCAATCTGAACGTATTTTCACAAAACTGCGGAAATGTAAATAAAACATGATTATATTAATGACAAACTATTTTATTAATATCATAAAACAATACAGTGGAGTACAAATTCAGGCTTGATTGAACTAAACTTTAATCTAAGATTTTTTGTTTGTTTTTTCAAAAAGTAGATTGTAGTCCACTTTAATATTAATTATGCAAGTTTTGATACCGTGAAATATGTGTTTTTCGGTTCACAAACCGTAACAAGTGTTTCAGTATACAAATGGTGTTCGTATTAAACACGCCTGAAAAAGTTATTGTGTTGTGAAACACGATTTGTGGTTTTGTAAATAAGTTAAGAAAAAACTCACAACGAAGTATTACTTGAATACGATATGAACAATGGACTTCCAAAGATATAAAAAACAATATCAATGAAAAATCAATTATAGATATTTTTTTCAGATGCAATCTGAGAAAAACAAGTGAATCCAAAACTATTACTTTCTCTACCTCTGAATGATTGGAAATCATTTTCTCAATTTGAATAGTATGGAAGTGAGGAATTTACTGTTTAATAATTTTCAGTAGAAATAATCTGAGATTTGTATTGACTTCAACAAAACCAGTGAACGAAAACCAAAAGTCGAATATTGAAGAGACTGAATTTGCAGTGCTCGAGGTGTGGTTGGAAATATGTATACTGGTGAGACTTCCAGACCGTTACAAAATATTCGAGAAACACTTTGTTGTGAGACTATCACCAAACAGTTTCACAAAAGGCAAAATATGTTTCTCTATACAATAGCTTCTTCAAGGGTGTCTATACTGATAAAAATTTACATATTAAATGCTTTATATTGCTATTGAAAACATTTTCCCAACACCAGAACAAAATTACGGTATATCGGTACGCGTTTCGCTAACCAAGTTAGCGTCCTCAGGAGATCATTATGACTGAGACATACCGTAATTTTGTTTAGGTGTCGGGAAAGTGTTTTCAATATATTGATTTTATGCCAGAAGTTCCAGCAAGAACTATCATGCTTTAAATTTTAACAATTTGAAGTACCTGAGTATATAAAATATTATCTATTTGTTGGCATAATCTGAGAGACTGATTTTTATTTTCTATTATTATCAAAATGTTAACTCAGTTAGTTGCGTATTCAACCTTCGAGTTTTCAAGTTCATTTAATATTTCTTTTAGTTTGGACCTTAAAGTGAATGGTACTTCTCTACAAGCATGAACTGCCGGAGTCACATATGTATCTGACTGAATATGTTGTTCCCTTTCTGTTTTCCCCAGACCTGTAGAAATAGATGTATGTATTCTTTTGAATAAATTTACCAATTTCACAGTTTTCAGTTACATCATCAACTCGTTTGAGAATATTCAGTTTAATTCATCCTTCCAATCATAAAATAGGTTGAGATTCTATGTTTATTATCAAGAAATCCAAATTATGTTCATTATTGCATATTGATGATATTTTACCCAAAGCCTTCGTTTTGAAATTATCATAAGTAACTAAAATCGCATTTGTTGACTATACGTTGATCTGGTAAATAATCAGGTTTCAAGTATAAGAACAGACTTTAAGGTATTTAATTTTTTTGCAAATTATTAGCCTGATTTGAAAAAAAATCAAAAATTTTCAAAAAATAACAATTCTCATGAATATTTTTACCCTTACAATAACTTCAAAATTTGCAGGGTATCTTCTAAAACTTTTTATATCTGCTCTAGAAATAGGGTTAGGTTAGGTAGAAATAGTGTGCTCCTGATTGAATCTTTTAATTCTTCAATACTTTCAGAACTTGTTTTGAATACTTTATCTTTTTGAATATTCAATCTTTTATGAAGCTTCACAATAAAAAATCTAGAAGAAAAAGGTCCCGTGAACGTGGTGGCCCTTCAATATGAGATTTCCTACCCATCTTCCTGGCATAGTTGTATTGAGGAAATCTCTGCACATCCACCTGCGATGTGGTGCAGCATCGTTGTGTTGGAAATACTCATATTTTCTAATTAGGCTAAGTGGCAAAACTCAATTAGAATCCCTAATAAGAAGTCCAACTATAATTCTCCGGTCAGATATGTTTTAAAAAGGTGGGAGCCAATAATTTTATCGAAAAGAACACCAAGCCAACTCTATGTGAATATTCATGTTTTTGTCGCAAATGATAATGTATATTCCTGTTGAATCATCCGTTATTGGTAATCTACTTTCGTCACCCCACAATTTTTTTTTGCAAATTTCATTATTTTGGCGAAATTCTCTACAAAAAACTGTTCTCATGTTTGGAGTACGTCAAACGCAAATGATGGGCTTTTCTGAGTCGATAAGGCTTGAATTTATTTTTCTATAAAATGTTTCGCATAGACATACCTAGTGAATATGGCCGAATTATAACAATCTTCCTCAGAAATACTTACTTGTACTCATTTTTTTTTATTTTCTACAAATTCTAAATACGATGAAAATCACTTCATCAATATCGTGGATCTTTTTTGAACTCATTTGAAATGCCAATTTCAGTATCGCCACCACATTCAGTAAACGAACAAGTCTTTTGGAGGGTTTTCCAAAGGTTCCATAATTGATAAACTATTTTCGATACGTTGAAAATATCAGAATTTCAGAATTTTGGTAGCATTTCTCAAACATCTTGAATAAATAAAAAATATATTCGTTATTGAAAAAATATATGTTTTTCCCTTGAAATCGCTCACCAAATTGAATTATTTTGTGTTTGACAAATACTTGTAATGCACTGTTGGAACCTTTGGTGTAGGTACCTAATAATTAATATTACTGGAGTTTCAAGAGGAATATTAAACTGTTTAAACTTCCTCTTGAAGATGATCATCTGCTTCAGATTGAAGACCCTATCCGTAGTATCATCACGAAAACCAGGCCACCAAACGCGGATTGCGATTCCAAGAATTGCATTTACCTGATACCCTGCGAGTGTGGAAAATCATACATCGGTTAATCTAAGAGGCCATTGAGAGTTCGCATTGCCGAGCACAAGAAACACACACAGGAAGGAAAAACCAGCAAATTAGGAATAGCAGAACATGTTGGGACTCTCCAAAATAACATCAAGTGGGCTCAAGCTGAAATCATCCACAAGGAAGATCATTGGTGTAGGATAAAATTTAAAGAAGCTGCATATATGTTGTTCATCAACGCATTTAGCTAAGCTAGCGTAGAGATACGCAACATATGGAAACCTCTAATCAAGCGGAACACGAACAACTCCCGCCAAACGGTTAGTTTCCGCTAAAACCGATGAAGTGGTCAGAGAGAAGAGGGGATATGTGAAAGCACTCGAATGACCTATAAATAGTCAGATCTCGGAGGAATAAGTCCAGTTATTACCCGAAGACGATTGTGGATACTAACAATCGAAACGTCGTGAAGTAACTCGGTTTGAAATCTTTTAATTTTCATTTCTTGTTAATGATTTAATTTTCATCTCGTGTTATCAATAATATAATTTCAGTTTTTTCTGTTATTTTTCAGCTAATCTTTTTTAATTTTTTACAATTTTTAAGGGATTTCAAATCAATTTATATCATTTCAGACAACGGAAGTCGGATTTAATAAAATCATATCAATAATAATAACATTCATTTATCCATGTTGCATACAAAGCAGAATCAACATCTGAAAGGTAATGATGAATAAATTGCAAATCCACTGAGGGTTTAACCCTGTGTGTGGTTGAAATTACAAATACAAATAATGAGATAATGTTACACAATCACAATTACTCACATAAAACAATTTGTTGTAATAGTTAAAAAAAAATAAAATAAAATATCAATGTCATACATTCCCGCATTAATAGACAAAATCAAAGGTTACAAATAAGTTAAGAAACTAACAAACATATCAAGATAGATCACAGGAGTTCATACTTGTTTGTGAGTATAACAAATATTAAAGTTTTACACATTAAACATAGGTATTGATAAACTAAGGAGATACAAATATTGACTAAATTCATAATGAATAATAATATAATGAAATATATAAAATACAATAATATACATGTATCGAGTACAAGGCAGAAACGGCCAAGTTCATATTTTAGTAGTGTGAGATTCAAATTTCATGATTTACAAATGTTTATCTTTTGTCTTATATTATTGAATCAAATAAAATTATGAACACTTTTTCGAGGTAAGTTCTTCATAAATCTGCTAGTTTACTGTTGAATTGGTTTATATTACGTATCTGTTGAATATTCGAAGGTGAGCTGTTGTATAGTTTTGGACTCAAATATTGATAACATTTCTGGCCCACCGATTTATGCACACATGGACATTGGAACTGCTTACGATGCCTAGTACTATAGTCATGGGTAAGTGTCACTAACTGATTCTTTTGTTTATGTTGTCTTATATTACAGTTTTTGTAGTACACTTTTCTCACATCTAGTAATCCCGATTCTTTATAAAGTGTATCACTTGGATATATCGAAGTCTTAGATAGCATCAGTTTTAGAAATAGTTTCTGAATGACTTCAAGGAAATGAAAGCAACTTTTAAATATATCTCCCCATCCGAGTAGTCCATACGTGGTATCAATTTCCACAATATTGTGATATATTATCTGTTTTGTTTCAGGTCAAGAATATCATTCAAATGTCGGAATTTATGAAGAACAAATCAAAGTTTTATCAGAAGAAAAATGATGTGATGGTCTCATTTCAGATGTATATCTGTAACTATTCCAAGATATTTTATTATATTTGTCGACATTATTCGTGTATTGTTTTCTAGAGATATATAATCAAATTTGGGCATTGTTATGTCGTAATTGAAAAAAGCTAAAAAACAAGTTTCATCTATGTTGCTCTGCATGGAAAATGAGCTGTTTATGTATATTGAGAAGAGTATCGGGCCCAGCACGGTACCCTGAGGAACACCATATTCAATTATTTTGAAATCTCTATGTGTTTCATTTATTTTGAAACATTGTGTTCGATTCTCAAGGTAGTTTTTGAATAGCAGTAGACAATTGTCTTTTATCCCAGTTTTTTTCAGTGTAGATATTAAAGTGGTGTGGTTCACGGTATCAAAAGCCTTGGCAAGGTCTACGAAAATGACAAGACATGGTCTAGTTTCATCTAAGACTCCATTAATATGATTTGTCAGCTCAATAATGGCATCTTCCGTTGAATTGCCTTCTTTGAAACATTACTGCCTATCAGATAGAAGTCTATATTTATCCAGATAGTTGGATAACCTAATTTTTATAATTTTCTGAAAGATCTTACTGAAGTTTGTAATGAAAGACATCGGTCTACAATTGATCCCCGTTTTTGAATATAGGACATGTGACAGATTATTTGAATTCATCAGGGAACTGTCCAGTTCCTAGAATACGTGTGGAAAAGCTGGAGAGTGAAATGAACCCAGAAGCAATACTAAATGAAATGTTAGAACGATAGAATAGAGTTTCAAATGTCATTATTTTTAATGTAAATGAAGTGCATGAAGCCAACAGCAGAGTTAGGTTTGAAAGGGAGAAAGAGGCCCTTAAAGAAATTATAAACTATGGGGAAAATTCTGGTGGTGAGGAATTTAAATTCCAGAGGTTAGGAAATTTAGTCAACAAAAAACTCGCCCAGTCAATATTTTCTTTGAAAATAAAGCGGTTGCTATCAAATTTCTGAAGGAGTAGCAAAACATCATACAAAAAATACCAAGCATCCGCATATATGCAGATCAAACAAAAAAAACAAAGGGAATATTTTATTCAGATTAGAGGAACTGAAACAAGCAGGACACACCAACAGAACATACATAAAATATATATCAGCAATTATCGAACAAACCAGAAATTTTCAGTAGCTTATCCTAATATTCAGTACCATACATACATAATATATATTGATGCACAGAGTTTTATTGCCCGTAAAGATGAAATTATTGAAGAACTTATTTTTGTTATAAAGTCCAAAAGCCGTCATACAGGTGGAGTGCTAATGTATGTAAGACAAGGTATTATCGTAACGAACACTAAAATAACTATTGAGGAGTATAACTAATGGTGATTGTTTGCAAATGTACAATTAGGTGATAACAAAATTAACCTAGGCGTTTTATATCTTTCTCCAAATGGTAATCATGGAGAAAGTATTATTGATTTTGAAGAAATGTGTGATAAGATTATCACAAAAAATCAACGCTTAGTTATTGTGGGTGACTTTAAATTTGATTATTTGGTAAATAACTTTTATAGATATGAATTTCAAGAGACAATAATGAAATACGGTCTGGAACAAATCATAAACGAACCAACAAGATGTACAGCAACAAGTGAAAGCCTGATCGATTATGTAATTATCAATGACCTAAATATTTTTAACTACACAAATTGCCAAAATTGATCATGTCGTTATAATAACTATCAATATTAGAAGTACCAACAGACCGGTAAAAGTAGTTTAAAAAATGTGCAGAAAATTCAATATAGATTATTTTCACATGATACATTTGGGATTGATTGATTACAGTTGGCCAACAAATTGCTTACATGTAAACACTATTTTTGATAAAATGTCAAAAAATTACAAAAAAATTGTTGATGAAATTTGCCCAGTTGAAACATTTGAAAATACCATAAATAGGTTACCTTGGTACGATAAAGAAATCCCTTTAAAGGCAAAAAATCTTGATAATGCTTATACGAAATTTAGACAGTGTAGTAGAAACATGAAAGAAAAACAAAATCTTTGGAATACCTACAAAATATAATGAAGTTAATAACAGTCTTAGATTGAAGAGAAAACATTATTGAAAAAATGTAATTGTTTCCCATTATGGAGATTGAAAATATTGCATTTACAAATACAGTCATGAAATTTGAATTTAGAGATAGAGTAGTGATTGCGACAAAAGAAAATGATATTGCAAACTGTAATATACATGATGTTATTAATTGTCAAATAATAAAAAATACCATTGACACTTTTGGTTTTCACCTATTCAATCTTATTAACCTATCCTTTTCAACAGGATTATTTCCAACTGAGCTGAAAACATCCATTATAATACCAATTCCAAAAGTCAAAAATTCAATGCAATGAATTTCAGACCAATCAACACGTTACTAGATGATGAGAAAGAAATTGAAAGAGCAGCATATAACCAATTCATTGAACACATAAAAATCAACAATATTTTCTTAGGGAACCAGTCAGGTTTTCATAGTAAACATTCCTGTAAAATAGCCTTACAACTGATAATTACTAGTTGAAACCAATTGATGAATAAAGTGAAGTATATCGTGGCAGTGTTCATTGATCTGAAACGAGAATTTGAAACAATAGATAGAGGCATTCTAGTGCAGAAATTAAAAACATATGGATTTAAATCAACTGCTTTGAAATGGTTGGAAAGCTACCTGGGTGATAGAAAACAGATTGTAAAAATAAATAACCATTTTTCCACTACAAGACAGATAAATATAGGTGTCCCACAAGGTAGTGTAATTGGACCTCTACTATTTATACTATACATGAATGACATCCACTGCTCTGTTAATTGTGAATTAATTAATTCTCATACAGCTCTGTTGGTAGTTAGTGGTGATTGTGTGGAGACATCTGTTCAAAAAAAGAATGAAGAATTAAATTGGATAGAAAAATATTTGAAGGAAAAAAAGTTGAAACTTAATGTACAAAAAACAAAAGCTAAAATCATTTCTAATTATAATAGGACAAAAATTATAGATAAAGATAACATAACTTTCATTAAAGAATATACAAAAATTTAAATTGTAAAACAATTCAAATACCTTGGGGTTATATTGGATGAAAATTTAACATATAAGGAACACTATATCAATACAGAAAATAATTTCTGAAAAACTCTTTTTCTTCTCAAGAATAGCTGCTCACATATCGTTGAAAGCAATATTGACAGTTTTTAGTAGTATCATTAAACCACATTTTGACTATTGTTCTGCAATACTATTTTTATTAGACAATAACAGGAAAGCTTCTCTACAAAAACTTCAAAATCGTGGGATAAGATTAATCCTAAAATCTAATAGATATACCCCAATAACCCATATGTTAGAGACGTTACAGTGGAAATTAGTAACCAAAAAGTAACCAAAAGGTTGACTTTCTCAACAATGATCTTTACTTTTGAAATTGTCAAAGTTTTGATGCCAACTTATTTCAAACAATGCATCAAGTTCAATCATGAGGTTCACGTATACTGTACCAGAATTGCAAACAACTTTCGTGTGGATAGAGCTAATACCAGAAAAGGTATGAACTCACTATTCATATACGAGGTTTAGTTGAATATAATTTCCTTCCAAATGAAATTAGAAAATGTGATACACTTGTATCGTTTAAGAAAAAACTCTCAATATATATGTGATTGTTATGAATGTTATATTTTGGATTTTCAGCTGAATTGAGTCAGTTATTGTATAGTTTTGATATTTGTATTATCTCAATCTTTCTTTGTTTATTGTTAATAATGTATTTTATTCTAAATTTATACATGGATTCATTTATTGTATTATGTTTTGATATAGTATTCACTTTATAATCATTTATTGTAGAATTATAAATTTGTATTGGGAATATTAGGATTATTTCTATTCAATAGACTACTTACTTACTTAAAAAAAATTATTGATAATATAAGTGAGAGGACTGGCTATCTGACTCACAATCTCCTTGAGAGTTTCCGCTTTAATATTATGTATACCAGGGGACTTCCGGTTTTTGAGATTATATATAATTTTTGTGACTTCGTCTTCTGATGTTGGAGTCACGAAAATTGCATTATTTGTTAAGTTTTTCTTATTGAATTGGAATTGTTTCTCAAAATTTTCTCTTACAATAATTTCTCTAGATCCACATATGTTTGATTAAAAAAAATTCACCTTTTCTTTTTATCATTGATGACATTGTTTTTATCATTTTTTATTTTATTTATCACTTCAGATGTTTTTTCACTAAATATAGGTACTCTTTATACTGGACCATAGGTTTTTTGCATCGTTTCTGTTTGAATTTATTTGCGAGTTGTGAAATTTATTTTTGGTATATTTCAAAAGCTTGCAAATAGTATTTTTATATTTTACACATTCTCTCTGTAATTGCAGGTTTTCAGGATTTCTCAGTAACTCACTGTACAATAATTTTTTTTTATTTACAGATTTTATTAGTGAATTTGTCATCCATATTTTTTTTTATTCCACTACTTTTTATTTTTCTTCATCGCATTTACTAATATATGACTGGATTATATTGACAAAAGTTTTTGTCACCCATTTTATCATTTTATACATCCATCGAAGCATATACTTCATCCCAGCAGGCCCGAGATAATTCGCTTTTGAGTTGTTGTCAACCACCTTCAAACAAAGGCTTAACAAAACTACCTAATCAATATCGAAGAATTATGGAACACTTATTTATTGATCTTTCTGAAGTATGTACATTTTCAGATAATACCTTAATTATTGGAAAAACAAAGAGTGATAAAACAGTCGAAATATTTATAAGACTGTGAACCCTGTAAAAATCGTTTTTTCTCATATTCAGACCACAATTCTTATTTGTAAGTGCCTGGAAAAGGTGAATTCAATTTTTGTCAGAACCAGAAAACTTTCCACGAATCCATTCATGGATAAATTGTTATGACAAGATTACAAGAAATATTCCCGATGTGTTGAATCCTTTATATAAATTGTTGAAGAAATCATATATGACTTTCGAATAAAAAATGAAAAAATGGTTTTGAACATATAACAAAAGTTTGTTCAGGTTAGGTTTTAGCACATTTTATTCCTGCCAAATTGGTTTGGTATGAATTGATCCTTTGACTTTTGATGATGATCTAGAAATGTTAAAGGACCAATTTGTTATGCTTGTAGAACATTATTGGAGTATGAAAGCTGCCATCATATTTGATGTTAAAATTCTATCAATATTTGTTTGCTAGAAAATTCACACTAAAAACAAATAACAAGACCCTTGTTTTACTTTTTGGTTTAAGAAAAGGTAAACTAGTCATGGCAGCCAACAGATTACAGAAATCATACATTTAGGTAGGCTACTATTGCAAAATATCCTGATAACGCTTTGAGTAAGGATATGGGAAATGTGAATTATTTATTGAAGGAATCAGACATTTCGATTATATTTGAAAATATAAAATAAAATAAAATATAATGAAGTTTTCAAACTATATTATCTTAGGTATAATGAATATTCTTATTGTCTCATAGTTGAAGAGATGTTGAGAACAAGAACCTTTTGAGAGTCGAACAATCCTCCCGAAGCCAGGGATGACCTGTCGCAGATGAAAGGTCTCGAATACATATTAATTCCTCTGAATTGTCCAATAATAAATTTTTCTTATTGTTTTTGACACATTTTCCAAACCGGACTGAAGCTCTGTCAATGACTTAAATCACCTTAAATATGAATCGAAATAAATTCATAGAGTCATTTGTTAGGTATGATGTTTCGAAATTGTTAGTGAGTGATAATGGGCCACAGCTGCTCTTCTGAGTTTCAACGTTCCAACATATCACTATATTCCCATGTTCAGCTTATCGTGATGGAACCGTAGAAAATGTTTTTTCATATGTATAAATTAAGCGTAGTCATTAAGAGTACGGTCTTAATGACTGCTGAATTTGAAAGTAAACCTATTGAAAACAAAAAAAACATTTTCAAAGGTTGAACATGAACTAAAAAAATGTCAACTGTCAAACATTAGGAAAATGTGTTTAGTTATTAGTTAGGTCATTGGATGATTAATAATCATTGTGGAAATATTTTTCTAGAGATTTATATAAATATAGTTTGGATAAGACCCTTAATTTTTCGAAGACATCTGATAATTGATGGTGAACACGATTTAGAACGATTTAAAGATTTATAATCTTTTTATATTCTAAAAACAACTTTTATGTTGATTTTGTGGAGAAAAATAATATGTTATCAACTTCGCTCAAAGAAAAAAATTTTAAACATTTCGATTTTTTCTACTTTGAATGTATTTATTTATATTTCTACTTACAATTTTAGGTAAACTGCGACGCAATCACCAGAAATGAATTTTTTATTTACTCATAATAACAATACCTACAATTTGACGTAAATAATATGTTACATCAGTATAGAACAGTAAAATTTATATTTTGTTTATGCAAAGAAAACGTCTTCATTACGAAATACAAACTGATACACATAACTTTTGATCCTACCTGTTGATCCTTTCCTATAAGTCTTCCCCCTACACACAATTTGATTAGCACGACCTTAACTGGATGATAGGGTGAAATCTACTGGTTCTGATTATTTTCTTCTATAAATTCACACTACTCTGAAAACTCCTGAAAACTTAGAAGTGACGCAGACGGAATGACCGATTGAAGGTGTTAGAGTGAGGGAATCATGACCCTAATTCGTTCAGCGCAAAAGTCAGTTTGCTGTGTGCTCACTTCTTCTTACTCCGTGAAATCAAATTGAAAAATTTATTCATTTTTGTCAAATTTAATCAAATGATGCTGAATTTTTCTCTTTTTTCTCTATGAATACTGTCAACTGTAATATATGAAGGAGTATAGTAGGGTAACGAATGCTTTCAATAAAAAATCACTAAATTTCGAGTTCAAAGTCAGAATTTAACATAACTCCTAGTTTAAAGTCGTAACTTAATGAAATCACGAGTGAGTCAGAATTCAACAAAAATTGTTTAATTTAGAGTTAAAATAGGAATTTTACTGAATTTCAACTCCAAACACGGAATTCAGTGAATTTTATTCTTGAGAAAAAGTGTGGTCCTTCTACGCCTTCTTATGCAACTGGAAGTTAAATGAATAATATTCATGCATAATGTAAGTCATATCGTACAGATTCTGTATCAGAAAGTAATTTACAACACCTGGTCAATTTGACGGCATATAAAGAGTTGATAATGAAACAACTTGAAACAAATTAATATATCACACTTTCCTTCCCTCAAACAAATTCATCATTATTTGAAAAAAATATTGACACAATCACCCTTATGACCTTGAAATCCATCCATAATCACTATCTACAGTAAGACCTTGATTCGGTTCGTTTGCAACAATACTCTCGTTCATATCCCAATTCACATCTAAGATTTCTTCATACCGATTTTTAGCTGTTGTGGAATAGATGTTGGGATAAAGTTGTTCCAAATTCTGATTTGATATGTGTGTCTCTTCACAATGATTATTAATCATCCAATGACCTAACTAATAACTAAACACATTTTCCTAATGTTTCAACAATTTTTACTTTGTTGTATGTTGGTTAGATATGTCTCTATTATTCACATAAACCAGTTGACATTTTTTTAGTTCATTTTCAGCTATTAATTTTTAATTCTTCTCTTTTAGGTGTCTCAGGATCAACAGGTAGGATCAAAAGTTATGTGTATCAGTTTGTATTTCGTAATGAAGACGTTTTCTTTGCATAAACAAAATATAAATTTTACTGTT
>WOGP01000449.1:0-24726 GCA_015342065.1 Leptinotarsa undecemlineata | reverse complement strand
GAACCGGAAGGTGTTTTTGATCCAGTCCTCTCTACTCGGGAATAGTACTTTATTAGGCAGTTCGTAGTTGCCAGTAGGAGGCATTAAGTCAGAGGTCATTTCCAGAATGCTGTGACTTCCAATGTCAACCAACAGTCTGTTGCACTCTGCATTGAATTGATTTGTGCAATTGGCACAAGTCTGTGTGCAGTCCATCTAGCCTCTCTTTCCAGAAAATTGTGGAGAGGAGGTAGATCTAGGATCTCCATGGCCACTGACTGTGTGGTACTGATGGCACCACTGATAGCCAGACAAGCCTGTCTCTGTAAGCCAGAGAGCTTCAAGGGACAGACTACCTCTCACCTTAGTTTAGTCTCTTCCTCTACTCCTTTCCCTCCTTTTACGGCACCTCTTGCTCCATTCCTCAAAACCATCTCTCCTTTCCTCAACCAGTTTTGTTTTCTTTCATAGATTCAAAACACCAAAATTTTCTCAATGATTCTCCAATAAATCCATAAAGATGACATTGACAAAAGGTCCTTTTTACTTTTCTCTATCGTCAGCAGTTATATACATCACCTGCAATAATCAGACATCAAATGAAGGTAACCAGATGAGAGTCAGTGAATTTTTACTATACTGTTATATGATACCTGTATTCACCTGAATATAGGTCAGTGATTATTAAATGAAGAGAGTGAGATTTTCGTCTTCCATGTTTTTCGATTTCTAAACTTTCGAAGGCATCTAAAAACCTGTTATTATGTACCGCTCTCCCCACTTATCTCTTTGGATTGGACTTCTCTGGTTCTATAGACTAGAGTATTCGCTCAACATGCCTTAGTGAATGGCCTTAGAAAAAGTGAGGAATATTTGAAATTGTTGATGCCAGTGCATGTCTTCATAAGTTTAGAAATGGAAAATTGTGATCTATGAACAGTGACAAAAAGTGCCATTCAAAACAGCCTCTGTTACATAATAATCACAAGTAGAAACCTAGAAAATATTAGTTATCATAACAGTTAGTCACCAATATATAAATAGGGAAGGATAGAATAGAATAACATACTAAGATTTCATCTTTTTTGATGAATTGACTGAAACCACCAAGTTCAGCTAGCTTCTGTTAATGACTTCATGCATTTGTGTTGTTTCTGCAACCAAATGTTGTCCAACCTTGCACTTGGCTGTACCATACTGATGACAGCTAACGTGTCGGCACATGTCTGTGATTTGCATATTTTCTGAGCGCAGCCAGGCTGCTTAAAATATGTTTTTTCCGTTAACCAGCTATCGCACCCCTACGAATGACAACCCTCAGAAATCGAAACTTGTGCGAGCTAAGGCTAACGAAGTGTTACCTTTTAACCTGTGATTCCTAACACGGGTTGGAGATAGCAAGTCAACAAAGCACCCACGTCGAACCGCCCGGCTACCGACTGACTGAAAAATAATTTCATGGGGATGAAAAAATAAATAGATAAATAGACAATAGTCAAAAGAGATGAAAAGGAAACAGATATGGGCTACAGATATCCATTCCACCTATCAACCTATTCAACAAAATCCACCACCTATTTAACAAAAATTCAAGAATAGAAAAATAATAAAAGATGGTTTGTACTCGAGATAAATTGTTGTCAATGTGTATCACTCCTTATTTGTGATGGTTAAAGAGAACATGTGCAACACACATTAGTAGGTTTGGTCAATCCCAACTCTAGGAAGATTGGTTTCCGCCATGGCTCATATGACACGTGTCAGGAATCTGTTTAAAAAAAGATCTGTTTTTCCATTAAACAGCTGTCGCCCCCATACGAACGACAACTCTCAGAAGTTGAGAAACTTGTGCGAGCTAAGGACTAACGAGGTCTTACCTTTTAACGTGTGATTCCTAACACGGTTGCAGAATTATTCCAGCTTCAACCAGGTAAATTATCTCGATAAAAATATCGCAACGTTAAAAGTTGAGAGATTCTTGATCCTTGCTTGCACCAGTTTAACTTCAAAGGGTTGGCATTGATAAGAGGACGACAGCAGATTAGCAGAAAAGCTCATTTTACCCATTTATGATTGTTAGTTTCATCAAAGCGACAGTTTTCAATGAAAACAGAAATTCTTTTTGGACCTATTTCAAGTTATACAGAAAAGTAATGAAAGGTAGAACTGGGATCTCTGACGTAGCAAAAGTAAAAAACGAGCACTTCACGAACCCCAGAACTACATAACTCTTCTCGACGCGCGATTCACCAACCAAGTTGGACGATAAATTTGAGTTAAAATTTGCGAGATTTTTTTAAGGACAAAACACAAGCACTACAGGTAAATCCTCAAGGCGCTCTCAGAGCGGTGCATGTACGAAAGTAGCGATTCACATTGGATTTGAAGGGCTGGAGATAAATCCATTTGGAAAAACGTTCTCGGGAAGTTTATTCCACATAAACGCAGTTCTCCAGATGAAATAGTTCTCAAACAGTGAAGTTCGAGGTGTACCGAGTTGAAACTCAAAACGATGACCAGCCACAGTGCGTCGCGTATTACTGATATGTACCGCTCTTGGTGGAATCAAATGTGTCAAGTCATTTGAACAACTCCCGTGAAAGTATCTATAGAAGAGCGACAAATCTCCAACCTTTCTTCGATGTTCTGGGCTATCTCATGGAAGTTCCCTTAAATTTCAACAGAGTGCGATACACATCAGTTATTTCTGGTAGAAATCTTCTCGTGAAAGAACATTTTAACAGTGTGATTCATGAAAAGAAATTCAAAGAATTGTTTGGAATGTCACTGTTCAAGCATCGAAAAATCTAGTATCATGTACCGATCTCAACAATTACAGTCAGTTTTCATTCATCTACGTTGAGTTACACTAAATTTTTCTGGTCTTCGAATTTGGATATTGCTACTTGGGTTTTTCGTTCAAGATATATAAAAATTACAATAGTGTTGCCAAATAAAAACACCATTAACAAACCCGACTAGCTCAGCGGTATGCACTAAATCGTGGGTGCAATAATTCAAAAAAAGTGGAGGGCCACCAATTTTTCTTGGCCAGATAAAAACCGAAAAACTGCCCTGTTGGTGCGGGAATCCACTATCGTCGTGAGCTTTTACGTGACGTCACGTAAGCTCACGCCATTTATCGCAATCAGGTAATTGTTGTCTAAGAAAAATATAAACACAAGCAAGTTTCTTTATTTTGTTTTTCAATGAACTTAGCCTAAACTTAGCTGCTTTTCTGCTGATCCTTATAACGTTGCAAGGGGGTGCAGACTGCTGTGAGCCCACGGCTACGATATATCCACAAAAATGAATCGTTGAAACAAGCGATTTTTTTCAATTTATTTGAATCCAGCTTGCAGATGCGTTTTTCTATGTGGATAGCTTAACACCCTCAAGAAAATATTCTTCGTCACGACAATGGGCTCATTTAACATTTTTTTTTATTTCATAATTTGAAAGTTTATTTTCAAATAGTAGGTACATCTGCAAAAAATCTGAATTTTCACTTCTTATCTTCCCCTCAAATTAATTGTTGAATGTGGCGTTCACCAAAACGGGGCGTGGCCAAGATTGACGTCACATCAGTCGACTCGGCGACAAGGGAGTGCTGGCGGATAAGCAAAATACCTATGTTAAAGCCGTAGAAGGCAAGTTGTGTATTGTTTACTGCAGTGTATCAACTGTGTGAATATGAATAGTGATAAAAAATGACGTTACAATTATTGCATCGTTCCTTAATGCAAGAATTCTTCGGTAACATTTTAATGTATGAATAATTATGATAAATAAAAAAATTATATTTTACCGTGAGCACTTCTTTGAATTTTATGTTGAAACACACTTAGAAAATTACATATAGGTATATCAAAACTATGAAAGTGGGAAATATTATATTGAAACCACGCGTAATTCCGCATATATTTGATTGCCAGATTGATAGACCGACGGCCCATGCATATAAAGCACCATCGTTTGTTCAAAAAAAGGAAAAACAAATTTTGTTAAATACTTGTAACGAAGATATCGCTAAAAATCAAATAATGTGTGATGAAGCAGACACACAGGAAAAGACCGTTAATGTTGAAATTCAAGTTAATAAAAAGGTTTTTCGAAGATCAGAAGCTAAACAGACCGTAAATATTATATACTACCGAAAAAGAAATCGTTCTAAAGAAATATAAAATACAGAAAGCATTGGAAAAAATTATTGCTAAATTCCCCCGAGGACAGTGAGAGTTTGAGAACATCAGACATGACCTGTGTTGATACGTCATTAGATTCTACTTTGTCTGGAATATTAGTTGAAAACTAAAATTCGAAAAACAAATTGAGCGAAGACCTATTCACTTCATAGAGAAAAATCCGAAATTATGTCTTGGAATTCCAAGGTACTCTTTTATTTATTATAGAACTTTTGTCTTAAAAATGCCAGTTACCCAGAATTGATATATACATTACTTAGAAGAAAATTGAATTGAAATAATGATAGCAGCGATTCATAATCTCCAACTACAGGCCCGGTTTCCACCGCTCGAAGCTCGTTTGCCTGGCGTGACGTCAAGATGTACCGCGAGCGATCTCACATTTTCAATTGCTCTTGCTCAGTTGTTAATTGACATATAAACAGGAAAATCTTGTGAGATACTTGGAAGATGATTTACTTTCATAATATATAATTTTCAATAAAAAACTAAATCAACCTGAATGAGCCCATAGTTATAGTGTGAAAAAATAATCAGAAGTTAAGATTTATTACGAGTTGAGTTGCACAAAAATATTCTACTAACCTCTTGACAATGGAGGGTGTTTTCACGGTGATTTTCCTTGGAAAGTTGATAGAAGATATTGATTATCTGCCCGATATGAATCCTGCTTTTGCAGCTATAGCTTTCAATACTATTACCAGATCCTCTAAAGCACACAATATCAAAAAGAAACCACACTCAGCCGAAAATTTCAAAATCTCTTTTAGGTAATCAACCAAGGAAATAATTCGACTAGGCAAAACTTCAGTTACGAATCAACTACTACTGAATTGGTTTCCGTGAAAACTTTCGTTCTTGAAGAAAACAACACAAAATTGCTTAATTGTTTTTATATCGAAATAATCATAATCGGGTTTAAAGTGAATAAAGGATCACCAATCTGCAGAAAAGTTATATGAAAATGGTCACAAAGTTAGAAACATGTATTGATTGATCTAACCGTATATCGGAAATATAAAAACAAAAATTTTTAAAGGATTGGAAAATGGAACCCTAACAATGTGCTGCGTGTTCTTTGAAACGAGTTTTAATGACTTGCTTAGGCTGACCGATATATTTTTTGTTACAGGAGGGTTTCTGTTTTGGATATATACAGAAAAGTGTTGAATATATAAAAACAAAAATCCCATTTTCACTTTCTTAGTTGAAAATGGTCATGTCAACATTTGCCTTACCAAGTGTATTATACTTCTTAATGATTTTTTTTTGCTTTATTCACATTATTATTGGATTGATTATTTTTTGTTATTATTTGTTACTTTTAACTATGTTATTATTTTGTAACTAATGATACTTTTCGTTCCTTAAGACCATTTTCAAACAATTACAATAAATAATTGTTTGAAAATGTACTTATAAGACGAAACTGCAGAAACATTATTTACAAATAAAAGTGGTAAAAAACATACTTTTATTTGTAACTAACGTTACTGCAGTTTCGTCCTATAAGAACATTTTCAAAAAATTACAATAAACTTGCTTATTGTACATGTTATACAATTTTTCATGCAATTTATTTATTGTAATTGCAATAAACTTGTTTATAGGACGAAACTGCAGTAACATTAGTTAGAAATAAAAGTGGAAAAAAAAACAGAAAACTTTATTCCTCATTTTTCATGATGTAGTAACACCTACATGCATCAATTTATTACAAATATTCAAATACTTTCGTTCTACACATAGTAAAAATTGGTTATTTTTCTTGCTTATTAAGCAAGAACGAAGGTGGAAATAAAAGAGAACATAAAAAACTTGTTACTGTTGTTCAGACGAACAGAGTTTTCATCATATTTAATAAAAAAAATGTATCAATATGATTCACAGAAAATAGCAGTACTAAAATTTTTTTCATTGCTTATCTTGGGGGAACTTTTAGCTGAACTGTATCAATGAGATCATTCGAAAGAATCTTGACATATTTGCCAAACTCTGAAATTTCTACACCTTTCTTTGCATAACCCCACTTATACATAAAATTATTGAATGTTAATTATATATTTCAAAACTATTCACAACAATTCCTCCATATTTATCCTTTTCCGTTTCTTGTGATTTACAACCATATTTGCTGCTTCTAATAATGCACCTGAATCCACCAACCAAGTGTTCAGCTTCGTCCTTGCTTTAGAGGCGTCTTGGAAAACTCTTCGCTCCAAAGAATCTAAACGTTCCTGGACGGAAGGATCCGATATTGAATTGTCAGCAAGGTCCATCAGCTGCCTGAAACGTATTTTGAATGTCTGAAAGAAAAAGTATTTGTAAGTAATGACCCTGACATAAGTCTCTTCTACTCAAATGCATTCATCTAATGAAATATAAATTATGTTAATAATGTGAAAGGAAATGTTGATCTGTTAAAAGGAATTTCAACACTCCATTACTTGCACATTTTTCTGACACAATAGTGCACATACGTGATGCAATTTTTTTGTGTAATATAAAAGACATGAAAATGTTTGTGATATTTGTTCAAAACTAAATGCTGTTCTTACAATCACATATCAAAATAACATCTTTAATTTTTTCATTGACTTTCGTCGAATATTTTCACCCTCCACTTTTTAGTCTAGGTTAGGTCCAAAGTGAGTGGGCCTATTTGACCCTCCACCGCAACCCACAAGGGTTCACTGTGGCTCACACCTATTCACACTCGACCAAATAAAGCTTCTTAACGAAGCCGATTAGTTTGTATGGTGACTGGTTTTTCAGGTCAGATGGTGAGGGTACAGCTTTGCCGAACACTATAAACCTGATAGCAATGAAGACGTTTCTCACGATAAGTTACTGCTTGAATTCAAAGTATTTTTCACAGAAAAATTTTCTATTTATCATCTATTGGAGAAGTTGAGGAATGAAAATAATCAGCAAAGGAAGAGCTGCATATAGACTTAAATTTTGTGCATTTCTGAAGACAGAGGTATATTTTGGCCTCAGAATTATATGGTAAAATTTCTTAGTTCTTTTTTGATAAGCAATATTATTGAATACAGGAAATCACTGATAAATAGAAAATTGTTCTTTGTGAAAAATACTTTCAATTTACGTAGTAAGTTATCAGCGTAAGCTAAAAAGTTTCCCCTCTCTACATATGTATAGAGTTCTCCATTACAATTTTCATATTTTTCAAATTGTAGAAGGTGACAATATCCAAAGAAGGACCATAAAAAACTGAGTTTCCTCCACAAAAAAATTACACTCGTTCATTAATATTTTTCATATATGAAACTTACGTGTAACAAAATTTCATGTACATCGCCTTTGCGGTCAAAATGTTTTACATGAGCTCCCATCTCATAAAAAAATAAGCTGAACTTATGCAGATCAACTGCAGCTGCATCAGCTTTGAGAATTTCCCTGTAAGACTCTTTGAATATTTTGGGTAAATCTGGTGACACAATTGGCTGACGACCTGAAGACATTTCCCGAACCAACCATATCGGTAACTCCAGCGACGTTCCAGCTGATAGGTCTTTTTCCAGAACTGATGGATTCAGGTGCCCTACAATTCTATACTTTATTTCACTACATCAAGTTACATTTGTAGTAGGTCGAAAGGATGTCTGCATCAAATAAAAAGATATAACTAATAACAGTACAAATATGTGAAATTGAGTGAGTAATATTCTTCAAAGAAATGTAAAGAATATTTGAGGAGGCATTTTTTTTTAATTCATTTTAGTGATTGCACAATTCCAATTTAAATCCTTACTGAAATATTCGCTATATTCTGCTACCTGTATCCTGACCTGTAAGTTGTAATTAACCGATAACCAGGTATTCAATATTCATATTTGGTGTTGTGGATACAGAGATAATTGAACTGCTTGTTTACTACCAGTGTTCTAGGTTTCAAGTAATTAATTTATTATTCGGATATTCCGTGTTGCATATTGTTAATATGATCACCATCAGTTGTAGTGCTCACAGAAAACATCACCTTATCTTTTAAATGTAATCTGAATTCATATTTTTTTAAATTAATACAGAGAAACAGTTCGAGTTCTTATGAGACAGTATGTTATATTCTACAGAAATACCGCACAGTATACCACTTTAAATATGTACAAGACTGGAACTTGAATGGGGGTACAGACATTGTCCCTTTATGTACAGAGGCCTATACTGCCTTGTCCCTGACCATGTTGATGCACTATGAATAAATGGATGAAAATAAAAGTTCAATCAATAATACGATTATGCCAATCACTTATTTCTTCAATATTTCTACTTGCTCACTTACTTTTTACAAAAAAATTTAAGGAGATTAGCATAGTGCATCTAATGTTGTGAATAACTTTTTACAGACGGCATTGAGGATTTGTGGTGTTAAAACATATTAATTACAACAGGCACACCAGGGAAAATAGAAAAAAACTTACCCATCTTTGGAACATTCAAGAGGAATTTGCAAGGAGTTCGTTCTTGCGTTGCCAAGATATCGTCAATAGAATAATAATTTGGATAATAACCGGTCTGCAGGGGCATCTTATAACTGAATTCATTACTACATTTCCCAAAACTTGAATTAAAAAATTTCAAATCGAAAATGTAATACAAAAATTAAAAACTGGAGATGATAAAATGATCATTTCAAATTTGCAATAAAAAAGAATACCTACAAATCTTCTTCTCTCCTTTCGTTTGGCCTAGGTTCACGTGGAACAAGTTCCTCTTGCTCCCCTCTGATGCATTGACAAAGTTTCGTTCACTTACACAGAGGAAAAAACTCATCTGTGACTCATCAGAATATTCCCATTTTTATTACGAGTCGCGAATCGCGAAATAAAAAGTAACCATCGATTGTTTACAGCACATGTTCTTTAGAATAGTTGATTGTCTGCTGTCAGTTCTATAACATAAGGAAAGGGGGGTTTATTTGAAAGAAATTATTAAATGGAACATTTGTGCTTCATTATAGGCAATCTTGAGGTCCTTTGTGGCTTGTTACGTTTCTTATAAATAAATATTGAAATAAATACTTGAATGAAATGTGCACCTAAGTATTGAGAAAGCATTAATTTTTAATTTTCAACCCTAATATTCTTCACAGAAAATAATATCTGAAGATAATGATGTTACTGAAGGTATCTATAAGTTTCTAACATAATGAATTTATATTTCTGAAAATATTTCATTTTTAATTGCTTTCCTTTTCATTTCATTGAATTTTATAAAACGATTGAAGGCATTACCTCAGGAAATTCCGTTGAACCAGTAGTATAAGAATCAATTCTGTCCCTACCAGCAAAAATTAAAATGAAAAAATCAGATATCAACATACCTTCCACTCAAGGTTTGAAAATTTTACTATTTCTTCAAAAGAGTCTACTCTACTCCACACACATGTAACAGGAAGAGATATATATTTTTATACATGTGTGAGAATTGATTATGCCTTATACATTTCAGAAAAAGTGGTTCTTGTAAATATGGGAAGAGAAAAATTTATTATTTGCCTATAGAGTCCTTCGTGGAAATCTTTCCACAAAGTGTGTTTACTTCTGCTATCTCTAATGAATGTTGTGAATAAATGGTGCATCCTAGTATTTTTGACAAAAGAGTTGAGAAATTATACAGGGATTCTTCTAGTAGTTCTTGTGGTACGGTTGCGACATGTCCAGTTTTTACGAAAAAACAGGCGACCATTTGTTTGGAAGTGCTTCGTGCGCGAACAACTTTTGTTGGATTTGGCTCATCTTGAAACATCAATACAGTCGATTGCTGTTTTCTTTCGGGCTCATACGCGTAAATCCACGATTCATCACCTGTCACGAACTCGTAGACATGTTTCGAAGCACCGCGATCGAATTTTTTTAGCATTTCCCTCGACCAATCGACACAAGCCTTCTTTTGAGCGATTGATAAATTGTGTGGGATCCAACACTAACAAATTTTTTTGACAGTTAAATGTTTATGCAATATTGAATGCATGCACTGTTGCTGAGTTAATCCACGTCGAAAGTTGTAAAAAATAATCGCACGAATATGTTCACGATTTAATTTCATTTTTGGGCCGAGATGAAGTTACTGTAAACAACACAAATAGCGCGCGTATGTTAAAACGTTCTGAGAACATATAAGCTCAAAAATGTCCAACTTAAAGATAGAGTTGTCAATTGCCAGATTGCAACACTAGGGTTGCCAAATCCCGAAACATCAACCCTTGTATAAGATTTTTATATTTTGAGGGAAATAAATCTGTTAAAAAAAATCTGTTTTAACATTAACCAGCTGTCGCCCCCCTACGAATGACAACTTTCAAAAGTCAAAACTTGTGCGAGCTAAGGACTAACGAGGTCTTACCTTTTAACCCGTGATTCTTAACACGGGTTGGACGATAGGAAGTGAAAATTGATTGTCCGGCCTTGCGGTTCGAACTACCAGTTCACACAGCGGCTGATTGAGTGACCACCCATTCAACCCACCAGGCTACTGTCCCACCATAGAATTAAATTCTTGTTTTTTTTAGCAATCCTATGCAAATTGAAATGAACACAAAATAAAGTGACAGGATGTTACTTTATATTCAGAATTTTATATTTATTAAACATCAACAATCAAATATTGCTGCACTAGGGTTCATTCAGTTGAATCCATGGCAAATGAAGAATCTTCCATATCCCTACACTTAGCATTCTGCAGTTCCCTCCTCACTTCCGGTGTTATTGAATGATGGCTCTTGTGCTTAAGAAGATTCAATAAGCTATCCCTCTGTTCGCTAGAAATGTCTGCCTTGTATCTTTGAACGAACATTAAGAGCGCTTGATGCCACAGCACTGGAAGCTCGCGAGGATCACGTTCAAATCTTAGGAAGTGAAACACACATGCATCTACAACCCTGTAAGGAAGAGCATATTTTTTCTCAAAGAATATTCTCAGGAATATTGAGTTTGCACCAGTGTAATCCATTTCGGCGATTCTCAGCATAGCCGCAGACGAATGTAATATAGGGATAGAGTTCTTGGCAACAACGGACCCAATGATGATGGCCTCCCTCAAGGAACAATTTCCACTCTCCAGTAGTGGAAGGATAATGCCTTTCATGAATCCTCCTGGTTTGAATAAAGCTTTCCTCAAAGCCATGTACAGGTGACAGTTGAGTCTCTTATATTCTGCCAAGTCATCTCTTATTCTTGGAAGCAACACCAAATTGAAAAACCTCTGGGCCATTTTCTCCTTCAGATTCGAAGTGAAAATACGTGTTGCTTGGTACATTGCTGCAGCTGACCAACTCGGCGGATCAGTAATATAGAGAATCTGTTCCCAGTTTAGGAGGTTAGGTACAATTTTGAATGCTTTTGGCAACTTTCCGCTCCTATAGTTTTTAAGAACGTCTCGAACACCCTCATAAAGTTCCCTAACTCTGGGGTCAAGGTCTTGCATCTGTACTAACCCAGATTCACTACAGTTCACTTCGGTGGCTTTTTCAGTAAATTTTTCCATAATTATATCACCCAAAGTTCTGCAACGTTGTGGGTTCTCTTTCATGAACATTTCCATTACCTTCAAAAAAAAATATTTATTTTAGAAAAGATTACTTTTTTGAAAAAAAACCTTATGGCTTGTGTGTTCATTGTTATATAGAACATCCTAAGAAAGACAGTAACAATACATCAGTAAAAACTATTTACAAACATTTCTAAATCATGCACAGAAGTTTCTTTCAGATACAAACTGTAAAAAAACCTATCCGAAACAGCTACTTTCACATGTAGAGTAAAATAATTCATCAACCATTTTAAATACATTGCAAATCGGGCATTGTTACAAAATTTAGAAACATATTTGACATGAAACATTGTTTATAATAAACAAATAATTTTAATCATGACAAAATTTTTAGTTTTGTCCCTAAAGAATCCCTAATATGCACTAATAAAAAAAAACATTTAACTTATTCAAAGTAAATTTGCTTGAGATTCAAAATACCTTTAAAACTATAAAATTAACACTCATATTAGTATGTAGTTATAAATAAATAAAGAATTAGATCAGTAAAGTATTTAAAAACAAAAGAGAAAGAGTTCACATGAATATAAAACTAATCACTGATATTGTATGCCTAGTAAACAACATTGGGTTGATTTCTGATGTATTCAATTAGTTTGTGTTTAGACATTGTTATTGTCCTTGGATTTTTATCATTTGTGGACGTCTATTATGGAAATCTAAATATTAGAAGAACAAGGAATTCATGACCATTTTCAAGTTCGGTCTATTTATATGGAAATCTACTCTATTTCTAATGGAATAATTGTGTATGTTATGATTCAAAATAACAAATTCATTAAAATACTCAGGTTGCTTTCCTTGTGTTATCCTGAATATTAATGTCATAGTCATATAAAACAACTGCTTTCAACTGGTAACCATTTCAGTGCAACCAGCATTAAAACTATAGGTGTTAATACAATACATCCCAAAATTACCATCATCCCTCTATTTTGCACTTTTTGTAATTGAGATATTTCATTCAAATTTTAAGTATAATAATGAGCTGCAAAATGTGGTTTAATGACTAAATAGTTTGCCCTCTCTACATATGTATAAGAATCTCCATTATTATTTTCATATTTTTCAGATTGTGGAACGTAAAAATACTAAAAAAATGTCGATAAAAAACTTTGAAAGTAGTTGTTCGGGTGGTCTTTTTTCTTTGTATCACAAATAAACTTCTGTGCATGATCTACACATCTTGTGAAGAATATTTAGAAGCTTCCTACTATCTATATAACGATGGAGAAATAGAAAGGTACTTTGCCACAAAAATTATCATTACCTTTTCATCTTCTTCATTGATTTCTATATTATCATAGTAAGTGCTAGATTCATTTTGATCAACTGTCTCCGTATCAGAGTCCGAATCTTCCTCGAATTGTATCTGTATTTCTTTATTTCCATCATTTCCTTCAAGTTCTCTTCGTTGTTTACGAGCTTCAGATAGAATTTTACGCGACAAATTAGAATTGACGAACTTCTCATCTTCCTCCTGTTTCATAGCAAACTTGAGCTTTGATTTCTCTTTAGTTTTAGGCAAAGGTGGTTGAATATCCTCTTCCAGTGGTGGTCGTCTGGGAAGTTTTACTTTTCCCATTTTGCACTGTACACAATAATATTTCAAAAACTTTCTCTATAATACAAATAACATACAAATGCTGTTATTTATCACTGGTGAGCTTATCTAAATGTTGAAAAGATGTCAAAACGGCGAGGTTATGAAATAGGTTATCTGCTTCATTTTTCAATTTTGAGCCTTTGTTAATATTGCAATCCAGCCAGGATCCAATCATTTTGTTTTCAATAGGGAAAAATGTATATCGATGAGGGCGCTAATGTTTTCAACGAATGTTGATATCAATCGGTAAACATACGTGAAACATTTTTGTTCATTGTTTTGAGTTGTTTTTTTTCTGTCTCAATGGCATTGAGTACTATGATCATAACTTTAGGGTTATGTTCAATCTCTGAGTCACCTAAAGAGCATCATTGCTATTTGCATTTTCGTCAGACATGTAACATAGCAGAATCAATTCGTCTCAAACTACATAATTTCTTGAGGAAAATATCTCTTGCCGACGTGGGATTCGATCCCATGATCGTCATGAGACGGGCACACTACCTCAGCGTCCGTTAACCGCACTTTGAGTTGTTTCATTGTGAATTTGCTTTTAAATGCGATTATAAATGTAATAGATACGTATTGATTATTGTATTATATGATCTTTTTCATTTGTAACGATCGATGAAGATACCTGACTGAACTTTGGTTTTTTTACCGTTCAACACATTTCTGATATTTCCGTTAGATATCGTATCTGGATATTTCTTCTATACAACGTGATCAGCGGTGTGTACGTATTTCGAAAAAAACCATTCCACTTTCTTGATGAGGTACTATAGTACACAATGCTAGTAATCACATGCCAGTCTATGTATGGGGATCTTGTAAACGGTAAGAGATAATTAGGATTAGATTAAATTTCAGCAGAATTAACTATTTTCAGGTACTATTGAATGATGTCGAAAAATTGACAATAGTTTTTTCGGTTCCAGAAATATACGAGGAAAACCGAAAATTTAGAAATTCAATTTTATGCTGTAGTAGCAATTTTATGTATATCGTGTAGGTACTTTGTGAAGATCTAAATAAAACAATTGCTTTAATTCCACAGAATTTCAGGACCATAATAAAACATTAGTAACTTATTTTATCAGAAATGTAGAAAAACTTCAATTTCACGATATTATATGAACATTTCCGATCAAAAAATACAAGTCCGCATTTAATATTTCAAAGTTGAAGGTGTCCCAAGTCAGATGACACTCTGTATAATTATATATTCATATTCTGATATGATGAAAAAAATTCCAATGGCTAAGTGTAAATAGAGTTTCAATATATTCAAAAATAAAGAAGATGCAGTAAAAAAATTAAAATTTCATAACAAAAAAACCAGAGTTGATTTTTTGGTATCATCTAATAGGGTTCAAAAATAGGCAACTTTGCCACTATTTAACCTACTCTGTATCTTTACTGTTTATGAGATATCCATGCATAGACTCTAACTTGGATAGACTTGTATAAATAAATCTGTTTTTCTGTTAATCAGCTGTCGCCCCCATACGAAAGGCAACTCTCAGAAGTTGGGAAACTTGCGTGAGCGAAGGACTAACGAGGTCTTATCTTTTAACGTGTGATTCCTATGTAAAAAATCATATTTCATAGCAAAAATAAAGTTTTCCCCGATATATGATATCGGGATAAATATTTAATGATAATTCAAAAATTTAATTACTTACCTTTTTCTATAGACTTGTTAATTTTTTAAGTACTCCTGAGCTATTTAGTCTGTTATTAATTTGATTAATACATGTCAAAAATACACTGAACAGCAATTTCATGCAAAATTAGGGCGCTATATTTCGTTCTGTGTACACTTGTCTTATTTCAAATTTGAAAACACAAACATTCGCACAATGAGTTGTGCTTACTTGCCTTAATGTAATTCAACAGTACATTAGGAAATACGATTTGACAAAAATATCGTCAATCATAATTGTTGATGAACAGTGACTCTACGAGTTATGGGAAATGCCTCTAGGTACCCACAATTCAGAACTAAGTTCTGCATATTTCAGATAGAAAGTACAATCCAATGTTGAAAATTGATATAGTACAACTTGTACTTCATTGTGGATTAAAACTTATATCATAATGAAAAAATCAAATAAGACTTGTACTGCTTAAAAACATTTGAGTTTTTTCTACATAAATTTCAATATTTCTCTTTTCTCTTTATGAACCCATATCTGAAAAACAAACAACTTTTTCTATTTGAGAAAATGTGATTCAAGAACAAATGGATAACAATAACCAAAAATACAGGAATTTGATATCAAACAAACATTTCATAAAACACATTTTTTTTCGAAATGGGTAAAATTTATTTATCGTATTCACATCACAGAGAAACAAACATACAATGAGAGTAACAATAAACTCTGTTTTGAATTGTTACATTTACTGATATTTGGAAAACATGTACACCATTCAGTGTATCTAGTTCGGTATTTCTTATATCATCTTATACTTATAACAAATCAATCAATATTTGTTTGTGCATATATATAGTTAGGATGAATTGTAAGAAAGTGTAAAATTTTTCCATTTACTTTAAGTAACGATGAGCTTTATTAGTAGTTGCATCTGTCTTAGTCAGTTGAAAAAAGAAATTTAGATGGAATTGTCAGCATCTCAACCCCACAATATATCATCATCAACATGACAAAATCACTGTAATATGGCTGAAAGATGACAAAGTTATCTAAAATGTTTACACGGATTTTAAGACTCTGTAATAGTGACAGTGCGGAAACAAAATTAAAATTGTTCAATCAACAATTTGTAGAAAATGACATTTGAGTCAAAATTTCAGATTTTTATTTTCAATTGACAGTTTTAAAAATGATCATTATTTTGCAGTGACATCATTGCATTGTCGAACGATTTGAGCAATAAACTTGAAACACATTTTCTCCTATCAATTAAATGTCACTGAATCTGGACATGGGTGGATAAGACGACTGATGGAATCCAAAAGATTATATTGTACCTAGTGAAATACCTAGCAAATATTGAAAACAATTTCTTGGATGAAATCTACAGATAAAATGTCAACATATTTTGAGATTTGGCTTGGCGCCAATTTATTGTTGAAAAATACGTATAAAAGTTTTCAAGAAAGTGCTTTGCTCCATTAACGTTTCAAGCTAGTGCCTATCATATTTAAGTTCAAAAGAAACATTTCGAGCACAAACCATCTGTCATTTTTTGTATCACTATTGAGGTTGAGATGAGCTGACACCCATTAAAACCTTTTTTCAGAACCAGGCACATTCAGATGAAATTCACAAATATTCAAATCAAGATTACTTTTTGAACATTTATTCAACTCGTAACATTGAACGAAACAACTAGATGAAACTTGTGTAATTATTTGGGAAATATATTCAACACCAGTGTTCATTCACTTCTACAGTAGAAAAGCTCTACAGACCAGTAGAAAATTGAAGATCATTAGTGGTATCTCAAATGTTGTAATAGCACTTGCAACGAATCATAATTGGAAATATCCATGATATTGATTAATGATATGTTCAACCAAAAATGCCAAAACACATAAAATATCTGTCACTATTATGTCAAAACATACCCCGGCAATTTCATATGATACCTGATAATCTAGACTTCCTTAAAATTCATCCAGAATCATGTCTTTGGACAATTAGTCAATGTCTTGCAAGTGGAAAACTATTTGAAATTAAAATAAACAATAATTAACCTGTAAAATTATTTCATGAGTGATCGAAAGCTTTGCTGATCTACCACTTATGGATAGTTGTAGAAAAACCCAGAAAAGTCAGTTATATATTACGAGTTCATCTCCCGCCAGTTTTTGAAGGAGCTAAATTATATACGTGGATAAAATTTAGATAAAATGGTACTTTTTACTATTTTTTGACCACTTCAATAATGAAAATCACAAATGGTTTCACAAATACTATCTACTGAAATTTATTTTCAGTTTCTTAGTCCATCACCTACGAAAATTTTCATGATTTTACTTCAAAAGTAGTACTAGTATCATTTTTGAAAATTGCACCCAACTCTAATATCCAAGTTCAAAAGAGAGTGGAGATCACTATATCCATAACAGATGTAAGTCGAAACCTGTCCAAAATAACTAGGAAAAATAAATAAGAATTAGAAATGTGCTGGAAAAATAAAATATTTCAGATTTTGTTGTTATTCCCCATATACTGTGGATACTAACAAAGTACATGATAATTGATATATTTTTTTGAAAATGAATTCATTGTTTGCTATGTAATTTAAGTTTCATACATATTTGTTGTTCAATCACATCTCTTATAAATTGAAATGAACAATAATGAACTTGTAAAGCTATTTTGAAACTGAATTATTGGTTAACTGAAGCAAATATTTTGGTTCTGTATTCTATTTCACTAATGTTTCAGCCTATGGAAGTCCAAAATTCAACTTTTCACTAGTTTAAACTCAAAGTTTCTTTGTTTTTAGCCATTCTTAGCACGCCTCATCCAAAGTCTGAGGTTTGATATAATAAAGCTTATATATAACTGTCTGAAACTGTAATTCTATTCAACTATCCACTTTGGTTATTAAATTGTGAAGATACAAAAATTAAGATCACAAAGGTAACTTGGAACCAGATCAAATAATGTCTCGTGTTGCATCTAGGTTAGAAGTTCACTAGAGTCAGCCAAAAAAACAACCTCCGGCATCAACAATAGGCCAATAATTGATCCGAAGTAATTATACTCAACCTTAAAAATAAAATACATTTGTGACTAATCATGAGCAAGAATCCATTTCAAATTTTCATCAACAACAATCACTACTCTACTTATCCATTTCAGCTCACTAACAGCCATAGTGTTTTTTTGGCTCACTTCCTAAATCATGTCGACTATAAAAACATACCAATATACTTTGTCCACTTTGGACTACTCTTCAATATCTGCGTAGATGTGAAATACACATTGGTCTATGTGAATCTGTGTATTTCGAAACATACTGGAAAACCTGGCATTAAAATGATGAGATACGTATCAGTTTACACTTTTATTTTATTAATTTTTTTTTGAAATAAATTACAAAACGTTATAATGCCAAAGTTACGATTACAAAATAATCTTGACTAGAAAATCAATAGACTTGATCTACCAAACATTAAATACTTATAAATCTATTTTTATACACAACAGACTTGATCGTATTGATGAACATCAAATTAACATAAATTACACCACAAAATCGCCTTTCTGTGAAAATCCGTCTGCCGAGGCCCATTCAAATTCAAGAGCATACATATCTTGAGAATTTTATATGGCATGCATATTGTATCTTTTGTACACATTAATTGCGACCATCATATTCATCTCGTGAATTTTTTAAGAAAAAAAACTATTTTGTCTGCACATCCCTGCACATAAAACTTATTGAAGTTGGATTGATTTTTGAAAGATCAAGATTTTATCACGATGAATTAGATGTAATTCATAGCTGAAAAATTAATAGAATAAACACTAATGATTTCTCTAACTTGTGCAGGCAGTACAATTTTGAATTGAAGGCTAATTTTATTTTTGATACCACAAAACTCACTTTTGTGAAATGTATTTTATGTTAATTGCCCCTCAAGGCATACATCAAGTACTCAGTTTCTGCTAGAATGGATGATTGTATTCCAATGATTTCATTTCAAAAAATCTTATCAGTTTTTCTCGTGAGAAAAAAGGAAGTGATGAGAGATACAAAATATTCATAGGAATGTATCACTTAAAATGCATGTTTAGATTACAATGACAGAAATGAAAAATCCATAAAACTATCCTACGAAATGGTACTGAAGCTACTTTTTTTAACTGTAAAGCGCCATATATTTTTATGTACACATTAAATGTTAAGTTTAATTATATTTTTATCTATTACAAAGGTCCTTAGTTTTCCTGATTTGTGAACACATTTTTGGGCAGTGCACAACGACAAAAACGCTATACTGTCGTTATACAGAACCGCAAAAAACCATACACAAGTAGGCGTTATAATTATGGTTAGAATAATTAGAGACGAAAACTTTAGTCCCGTTACTGGCACATCGAATAATTACCGAAAAATTTCAACGACCGTCCACCGTTGTACAAAAACATTTGTGCCACCTCATAGGTCAAACATCAATTCGTTATTAATATTTGATATAATTATTCATATAATCGAGGATGAGATGAACTTTTCTGTGATTATTCGACCCAATCTTTAGGAAATATCCAAATAAAACAGAAGAACTTTGTTGAAAGCTATTTGAGCCACGAATCGCAACTTGGTACTAGTATACAAACACACATGTAGTGAACGTAGAGATGTGATGCCTAATTAAACTCAAGTCTAACACAAGAATAAAGTTAGTTTCATTTCGATAAAATTATATAAACATAAATAACATTACTTAGACTTACAAAAATACTCTGAAGAAAACAAATAACTTACAAAAAAGCTAATAAACGTCAATAAATGCAATCTCTTTCACTAATGGCACAATTCATTCATACGAAAAATAACACTAAATAACGTTTTCCTGTGAATTTTGGTTGGACAAGTGAAACGAAAGCAGAACTGTTGTTGCTCCTCCGATGTATTTGTACAATGCTGATACATTTTGGGCAGAAAGTTGTGCGATTACCAAGAATTGTGCTATCATTCGATAATAAACATGAATATTGTTGAACTTTGGTAATTGAAAAAACGTAAGACGTTTGATATTATCAAGCACAAGCTACTTATTGATATTTTTTACATGTTTAATAATTATTTAACTCATCTCATAACGAAAGAAAAACACATTTTTAACTTCTCACTCAACCTTGGTACAGTTATCCAAAGATACCACAAGTATAAGGTGTTTTGTAAACTAGAGTGCTGAGAATAAATTGGAGATTTCCTTCAAATTAATGCGATTTTAGTAATGAAATGAACAAGTTATGAAATTTACGGCTTCTATCTATTTGCATCATAGTTTTTCAATAATTGTATCACTCCTAAGACGTCTCAAATTAAATTGAATTTAATCCAAATTGATTTAAGTCGATTCATGTATTTTGCACTCTAATATGACATTCAAAGGCACTGCCTTGGTTATATCAAATGGTCATTCGAAAAAGGCATAAACAAGACAACAGGTTTCTACTGGGTAGAAGAATCTTAGTAGTCATATTTCAGTGCAAGAAATAATTATTCATTGAGTAGTATAAATGTAATCTTAATGTTAAATGAGAGCCACAGTATTCCACAAAAAAATGTTTTGAAGCAAATATATTGTATGATTAATTGTATTTTGTAATGCTTACAAACTCTGATTGACAGCAAACTATTAATTTGGTCATAAGTTGGCAACAGTCTTACATTTTTTCTTAGGAGAAAAATCAAGGTGCTCAGAGTCTTTATATTTATATCATCTAATAATGGCTGGGTTTTATTTGTACTAATCTTATTTCAGATATGTCATTCCCGCCAAAAGTTATTGGCTCTCTCTGATTAATCCAAATACAAGGAGCACAGATAGCATATAACTTCTCAAAAATAACCTGAATTTATTTTACTATTCAATGATGAATTTCTAATGTCCCTACTACACATTGTTGAAAGATTTCCTGAATATTTCATTGAAACCGGACACCATATTCTCAATTATTTTTTCTCTAAGATTCTACTCTTTCGAAAGACACCTAATTCGAGTTGAAACCTAGTACCTTCCTTGTTTTCAGACATACTTTGAAGGATAACGAAATAGAGTTTAATGAAGTGGAAGCTGGTAAAGTTAACTTGAATATCATCATAATGTTAGAATCTGTATCTTTCTGAAAAGTAACTTCTAGATAAATGAGACGAGATAAAAAAAATACAAAAAAATCTATGTATCATTGTATTTTCCTAAAATTCCGTTTTTTGACCTTTCAACGAGATTAAGAAAAATTACATTCTGTATTTGTGAAGTGACTTTTTAATGAAATATTTTTTTTTAATCTTTTTTCGTGGATATTTAAAAAAAATTGTTTACTTCAAATGACATAAAAAAACCTGAAAAATCTTAACAGTTCCACAACACTGTGTTACTCCAAATTATGTATTTGCAAATGAGGAAACTGTTTTTATTTCGAGATTCTGATAGAAAACATACCTTAATTTTTTTCAGCCAAGAAAACTACTTGATTTAGTTTTCTTGTTACAAATTGATCAAAATAAAAATTATTAACATTCCATTGAAAAAGTTATACCCAGTTATTTTTCAAAGGGAATCCCCAATTTTCATCCTACACCCCAGTTACAAAACACCTGAAATATAGTTGGTGAGTAAAAACTTACTGAATGTTGAAAACTATGACACGTTTTAAAAAATACGTCATTATCATATCGTTTTTCGACTGTGTGCTAGAGTCGTTTGAGTGAGGAAAGAAATCAAGTATGCCGGTTTTTCAGTAAAGACCGCAGTTGCGGAGGTTATTGGCTATGATGACGTCGGTGACAGCGTCGAAAACGAATTGAATGTTGTGTGTGTCCGTGGCGCAGGTCATGTGGCAGTATATTTCTTTGGTTGTCGACTTGTTTTTGGCTTCGAATTGCGCCTGTATGTAGGATGCTGCCTCCCCATATTCTTGTGCACCTGAACATAATACAATGGGTATCAATTTAATAATATTTCTGGTCTGGTCAATTGAATTCTAGAGGCTACTGATAATTTTTCAATGAAACATGGAGGTTTCGAATTTATGACAAATTTTATATTAAATATGCCATTTTTCTCAAAATCATACATAAATTGCTAATGAATTTATCAGCTTCCTTAAGTGTTTTCATGAAAACACTTACAAAATGGCGGAACTACATAATATGAGGTAATAAGCTTGAGGTCAGTTCAGAAGATGCTCGAAATGGTTGCCTTGAACTTCTTGACATATGAACAGCCTATCCGATATTTCACGCCGAACATTTTCGTCACAGTAAGGTCAATATCTCTACAAACATTTATTATTTTCTGCAGGTTCAGTTTCGTACACCTTTTTGCTTCAAATAACCCCATGAAAAAAGTCCAAAGGTGGCAAATCTGGTAAGCGGGCTGGCGTTTTCCGGAAAACGTGGGGTTGGTAATTGCATTTACCGGATACCCTGCGAGTGTGAGTGCTTCACATTGGTGAAGCTAAGAGGCCATTGAAAGTTCACATTGCTGAGCACAAGAAACACACTTAGCGAGGAGAAACCAGCAAATCCGAAATAGCAGAGCATGTTTGGACTCATAACATAATATCAAATGGTCTCAAGCTGAAATCATCCACAAAGAGGAACACTGGTTTAGGAGAAAATTCAAAGAACCGCGTATATGTTGTTCAACAACGCATCTGGTCAAGTTAGCGTAGAGATACGTAACATATGGAAACCTCTAATCAAGCGAAAAACGACCAACGCCGTTGAGGAAGTTCTGAAAGTCCGAGTATATTCAAAGATATCCGGAAAAACAGATCAGACCTTCTTTGGAGTATTTCTCATGTATGAAGCTCACCCCTAAGCTGGATTCCATTCAGAAAAGAGCCATCAGCCTGATTGGAGACGCGAACATCAAGTGCAACCTTGATAGTCTGGAATATCGAAGAAAAGTTGGAGACTTTTTTTTATTTAAGTTTCAATCCGCATCAACCACATAGGGTTATTAGCGGCAGTACATATGAGATACAGATCATATCGATATACATTGAATTGAATTGAATATATGGATTCGTTTGACATATTTTATTGCATTATTCCATTCTCTATTTAGAATGGAGGATATTTCTCCAGTTAGCTTCAATTCGTTTATCTCTTATTGGTGTTGTTGACATGTGGATAGGTGTTCCACTGTTAGGTCAATGTTGCAATTTTCACATTTACTTCGAGCTTCCTTTTTTAGTAAATGTTGGTGAATGAAACGAGTGTGTCCAATTCTAGGCGACTTATGGTTATTTGATTTTGTCGACTAAGGGCAGCATTCTTCTTTATTTCCATGTTGGGATTTATTCTGTACAGTTTATTGATAGTTGAAGATTGCCATTTTTGTTTCCAGATAACGTTTATGGAAGTTTCTTTCTGACGATATATGTCTGTGTGCAGGTTGGAGATTTGTCTCTCTTCTATAGATACTTTCACGGGAAATGTTCAAGTGACTTGGCACATCTGATTCCACCAAGAGCGGTACATATCAGAAATAAGCGACGGATTGTGGCTGCTCATCGTTTCGAAGTTTTACTCAGTACACCTCTAACTTTACTGTTCAAGAACTTTCTTTTGAAGAACGGCGTTTATGTGGAATAAACTTCCTGAAAACGTTTTTCCAAATGGATGTAATTTCCAACGATTCAAATCTAATGTGAATCGCCACTTTCGCGCACAGAGTTCTAAGGGCGCCTTAAAGTTTTCATGCAGTGTTTTGTCCTTAAAAGAAATCATAACGAATATTTGTGTTCTTCGAAAATCTTAATGCAATTTCTAATAACAGCTCTTTCGTTCATTTCTAACTATTCACAAATAATATGGGAGCCCAAGTGAGGATTTCGGGATTTACTAAGAGCGTGGCGGATTAATATACAGGGGGATACATTGTACCCGGGTAAGTACCTCCACCAAATATGAGTCACATACATATAAAGCCGACCTTGAAGGATAAAGGATCAGATTAGAAGAAAAAATTGATTATCAGAAATTCTCGAGCGCGCCAGATTAAGGCAGGGTGAGTTAATGACATGCTGAAAAGTGTATATTACAGTAATCTGACAATTTGAGAGTGACGTAGAGAAGGTGTAACAAAATAACGTCATTTTGAAGAAAATAATTCAAGGATAACGAAAAATATATAATCTGAGGATGTCCGCAAGCCGAAATAACAAAAATTCGTCGATTAAGTTTAATGCGTGCAGCTGTGTGATACCTATATTTCCGTCTCCGCGTTTCTATTACTCTATTCATTTTTTCTCTATCTATTACTCTCTCACTCCGTCCCCACTCTGAATTGTGTTTCCATGACGCCATCACAGATGATCACAGAGACTCGTTCGTGATGAAGATGATGATTAATTGATCAAATAATTGATGGATGTAGCCGTTACTACGTGCTATAAAATCATAATGAAGAAAAGAGAATTGAAACTTTCTGTGTTTTTCACTACATTTATTTGTAACGAACGTTACTGCAGTTTCGTCCTATAAGGAATTTTCAAACTTATATAATATGTAAGTTTGAAAATGTCCTTATAGTTCTCAATCACAAAATACTGAAAGTTTCATTTTTCTTGGAACGTTCTGCATTCACTGTCGATTTTTCGCTTCTTTTCCATACTAACAAATCACACATAA
>WOGP01000448.1:0-24730 GCA_015342065.1 Leptinotarsa undecemlineata | reverse complement strand
TGATTACTTCCTTCCTTTCTTTGGAAGATTCCCTTATCCTCTTCTTTGTATCAAGATGGAGTAGTAGAAAGCCAAAAACTTTATTTCCCAAAAAATTAATCACTCCTAAAAAATATAACCCCTTCAATACAAATATACTCTTCTTTGAAAAAAACACTAGAACGAAATGGACTCTATATCGTAGACATTGAAACAAATAGGGATATTTAGACAATCCGAAACAATCCAGAAGAATATAATAAACTTTCTTTAACCACCAGTACGAAGTTGTACAGGAATATATATAGATTGTGGAAAAGAATCTCATGTAAATTTGCTAAAAAAACAAAGTATGATTTGTTAGTTAGGTTTAAGTTATTCATAGTAAAAACACCGCATACAACCAATGTTAATAGTAATACCCCATGCTCAAGAATAGAAATGTTTTCTTAGGAAGTTGAACTCGTTTATAAGCCATTGAGTAAGCTTATTCAAGACCCGCGTTTCGGTTTGTGGCACAATCGCGCTGACGAGATACTGACGTAATTTGCATGACTAAACCTGTTCAGCATTTGAAACTGTGCTTGAATCACATTTCCAATTGTAATATTTGGTTAACTTTGCAAGTATAATATATTATTACGCCATATATTGCAGAGTATGCTATTACTTTTAGGTGGGAGGCGTTACAATCGTGAACAAAGAATTATTGATTTGCCATTGTACTTCAGGATTTTATTTGTGGAACAGTAAAATAACTGATTCATGCAAATATATTATAATTTCCCGGATCATGAAGTTCTGCTCAGTGCTAGGTAGCTTTATTTGGGGTATATGGCGATTCATACACCAGACCTGTTGAACATATCGAAATCAGTAGTAATCAGTGCTTGTTGTCAATATATCAGGTTTATATTAACCTTTTTTTTTTCTAGAAATAATCTCAATATTACCTTTCGAACACGATGAAAATGCGTGTAATCAACTCATTACTGAAATGATATTTCATCAAATTATCATATACTCACTTCTGCTTGGCAGAATTTCGAAAATAATTGATTTTCACATATTTTAATCAATTCAGCATGTTTAATCTAGATATAATCCTTGAATAATTCTTGTTTGGCTCCTTGAGTTTTTCGAGACATTCAGAAAAGCGTATAAACTTGAAACTCGATATGGAAACAAAGTTAGAGCAGATATGAATATGAATGGATAAGAAGTTGGTTTGTATCAAGTGGCTAGATGAATGATTCATATCACATAAATTGGGAAAAAATTATATAATATAAAAATTGAATCAGTAAGACTAAGTGGAATATAGGGAATGAACACAGCAAATGTTTATTGGATAAATACGAAAATGAAATAAACTGGAAATTTCACCTAATTCATTGACATAAATAGAAGGATTTGTAACGATTACAATTCAAAAATATCGGTACACTAATTGAAAACGCAATAATAGGCGATCTTTATTATCACAAAAATGAACCATCAAATAATCAAAATCATTAAAAAAATAATCAACATTCTTCATATTTTTCGTATATTAATGTTTCCGTGTGTTATGATTTAACTACACTGGCTGGGCTATGATCATTTATTCGTATACTCCAATGTCAAAAACAATAGTCTTCATTATCTTTCTCTATCTATATCATTCAAATATGCCTATTTTTTACCTCGAAAGAAATTATGAATTTGCTGTTTCAATTTCAATATTTTTCCAATATCTAATTTATATAATGATGATTTTTATACTCTTCTTCATTAGATATTACTACATTATGAAATACGATACAATAATACGATAACTATATAGCTATACATTACAAGGGCGGGTTATTAGAGTGATGCATGTTATATAAAATATGAGGTATGTTGAAAAAATAAGGTGAATGTACAAATTTCGCGGGCTACCCACATTTGATTAGTGATTTTTCAAGTTGGTTCCATTTGGAAAAACAGTAAAGTGCGAGGTGTAGGTACTCGGTGAAATTCAAAACGATGAGCAGCCACAGTCCGTCGCGTATTTCTGATATGTACCGCTCCTGGGAAAATCAATTGTGCCAAGTCACTTCACCACTTCAACACAACTCTTCACTAGAAGAAAGACAAATCTCCAACTTATTTTCGGTGTTCCAGACTATCAAGGTTGCAAGTGATGTTCGCGTCTTCAATGAGGCGAATGGTTCTTTTCTGGATGGAATCCAGCAGCTTCAGGGAATGTTTGGGGGCGGAGCTCCATTCATGAGAACAGTACTCAAAATAAGGTCTGATCTGAGCTTTATAGATCATCAAAAGTTGCTGAGGTGTGTACAGTTTACTGGTTCGAAACTGTGTTCCAAGCTATTGAGAAGCGACTTTTGCATTTCCAGCGACATGGTTGTGCCAAGATATATTGTTGTCCATTTCAACACCTAACAAAACGGAGTTCGGTCCATAACTGCTGAATTTCAACCAGACGTCAACTGGGATCCTGATGGGTATATGGTAATGATATCAAAATCAAAAATTAACCTTTCAATAGAAGAACCCGAGAGCCAAGACCGAAAAAAGCACGCCAAGTTCCATCAAATGTCAAGGTTTTGCTCACTATTTTCTCAGATTACCGTGGCGTATTGCATCCAAGAGTTCTTGTCACCTGGTCGTACGATCGATAAGGTGTTCGATAAGGTTTCTTGAAATTATGCACCACTCGCGAGAAGCAATACAAAGAAAACGTCCGCTACTTTGAAAACACAATTCATGACTTTCGCTTCACAATAATGCACTGACTTGTCCCGTAACCCAAAATTTATTTTAATCAGTTTCCTTCAATCCCGAAGATATATCATCATTTTTAGTTTCCTCTCAGTTTTCTATCTGAAGTAGGTTTCGTTCTTCTTTCGAGTATATTCACATATATTGAAATGTATTACTTTTTTGCAGATTTTTGTCTTTCACTTCATTGAAAATTTCACTGTATGCCAAAACTTGACAATCCTTCTCATGAGACGATTCATTCTTATTTCCAATTTCACCAGAATTCATTCAGAATTCATTCAGAATTCTTTGATGTTTCCTATTACTCAACACATCACCATCATTGAAACAGTAATTTGAAGTTCTAGCTGATTATTCTGTTTTTCAAAGCTTTCATCAAATTTACTTGTATGCTTGTTTGTAACGACTCCTATGAACTCGATTTTGACTAACTTGAAACGGGCAGATTTATTTTTAACTTTGTTAACTTATCAATAATTTCATAAAGTTCATCTCATTATCCTAATTAGGTTCACCAGGATTGAATAATTTTCTCACACAGGCCCTGTGTGAGAACAAATGAGACCACACTGTCAGCACATACGTATGTGGTGACAGTGTGGTGATGTGCTGTGGTGATGTGCTGTTAAAGCAAAGGGGCTTGAATTAGCAAGCCAAACTAAAAAGTGGAAAATAAATACTAGTTTCAAAACTGAAGAAACAGGCTTCAACAGCATCACAAACTGAAATATAATTATTTGAAACTATATGAAGGTTTTTCCCGGGTTTTCTGACCGAGGTCTGTAGGTTGTTATGCCTGACAACAGGAGCAAGGATCAGATCACCAGCTCGGGTATTGCGACCATTACCACTTCGCCTTTGAAAATGTATACCGCAGCAGTAGACGAAACGTCAGGCATTAAAACCTTTAGACCACGGCCAGAAAACGCGAAAAATAGCCTTCATACAGTTATTCCTGGCCGTCAATGTTTACATTCTTCAATTCGAAACTAATTTAAGATTGTGTTGTATACGATCGATCAATCAATAAATCAATCAAAATATGTTTTAATATCAAAGAATAACATTTTCTTGACAAAGCATGTATATATAAATGTGAATGTAATTATATTGATAACATTTGAAGAATGTATAAAAATAGTCACTACCATATAAAATTGAATTAAATAAAAACAATCAGTCACTTATTTGAAATTCAAAATATAACAAACAAGGGAAAGTGTTTAGTGCATAGAAAGTGTATATTTTTGGTCTACTTATCATTCTATTCTATCCACATAATATTTTTCCAAACTATTATAGGTTCTATGGAAAAGAACTTTTTTCACTGCTTTTCTGAATCTGGCGTTGGACCGTATATCTTCAATATTATTTGGAAGGTGATTGTACCTTTTGCAGCCGTTATGGTAGTTTGAGATGGTTACTTTGACGGGTGTCTATTTCCTGTAATGAAATTTTGTTTGTGTATATTTATGAGACACACTGTTTCAAGTATAAATATAGACACTACCGTGAGTATGTTGTGTAGCTTAAGGTGACATCTGCACGAATCGCCAAATTTTTGTTTACAGAGGTATCTCAGAGCTCTTTTTTGTGAGATAAAAAAACTTTAAAGAACATTACCACTGCACACTTCCCAGAATGGGATACCGTATCGCAAATGTGACTCTATCAAGGAGTAGTATACTGTCTTTGCAGTTGGGTATCCTTGTTCGTTTGCAGTAATTTTGACAGAATAACAACCAGAGGACAATTTTTTTTTGACATGTTCATTGAATTCGAGACCGTTGTCGATGTATAGTCCTAGAAATTTAAAAAAACACTGTTTTCAATGATCTGGTGGATTAAAGAAATATCAGCAACTGCACATTTGAAAGACACTATCTCAGTTTTCAATATGTTGAAGGATAAAAGGTTCGAATCGCATCACTCTTTGACCTTTACTATATATCTAAATTGATAATATGATAAAGATCAGCTTGCTTATCATTACGCCATAGTATGGCAAACAGGGTGGCATTTCCTGTAATGTCAAGCGTCGTCAGTTCATTAACATATAGTAAAAACAAAATTGGACCCAATACTGATTCTTGCGGAACACCACATTGTATATTAGCTAAACTTGAAATTGATTTTGTCTTAACTATTTGTGTGCGGTCGGATAAATATGTCGTGAGACATGAATGTCTTAAATTAGTTTCGAAGGTACATCAAAACTAATGACTTTCAATAAGTCTGGAATCAGAATCAATCTATTTACGAAAAAATTAATTATGTTTTAAAAAAGCGTGGGATCCATAATAAAAATATAATTTAAAGCATCCCAAGCTTTTTACAGATTTATGAATAGGACTCATTATCGAAGTTGAAAACAATCTCAAATTAGTTTCGAATATTTTTTTTTCAGTTTGTGTTGCTATCAAAGCGTGTTTATTAGTTTTTCAAACTATTATTTATTCATCTAATATAATCCAATTTCTCACACGTTTCGGTTTCATTATCGTATATTGATCAGTTGTCTACTTGATATTCCTGTGTGCAATAATGATAATCGAGTTTCCTCAAACAAGTTGATCCTTCATTTATCCGAAATACCTGGCTCACTTACAAAACATCGTCGAAACCAGGTGGCCCCATTCAATGAAATTTTCCACGATTGCGATACGCATGTAGCCAGGCTCAAACGATTTTCTATGTTCGACAATCAATTATCAGTTTATAGCATGCAGAATACGTGACTGGAATAATGTCCTGTTATTTGAATTCAGGCCGTGTGACGAAGCTCTCAAATTGAATTATCCGTCATAGAACAAGGGAATAGTTGAAGCTGAAAATGTGTGGCTGGAAGTCATTAACTTCAACTGATAATTGAACTTGGGGGGAAATATCTGACCTGATGCAAATTTCTTCAGTCCAGTACTCGAACCAGAAAAAAAGGGAAATTTATAGTTGTTTAGCATGCTTATAGTTTTATGATTTTCCAGTTGGATTTCAATGAAGTTGATGCTTTGCATTTACTACCATGTTGTCAAAAATCTCTAATCTGAAAAAATATTCTTGTATCATCGTCTGATTAAGTATAATAGTTAACTGATTTATATTTTTTGTTGTGGAGTCATTCTATACTTATAAAATTATATACCAGAGATATGGAATGACACTACGACAAATACTTTTCCCACACACTAGAACAACAGAACTCCTAAACATGTTTCACCAACTGATTTGGCATCATCAGAAGATGCACAGTACTTGGTAAAGTAATGTTACCTGAACACATTTTCTCTGAGACTTTTCTATTTGTTCGAATTGGGAAAAGTGGAAGACTCATTGCTTATTTTTGTTACATTTTTGTTAGATTTTCTCAATATTGAATATTTTCTTCAATATAGCAATTCACAACCATTGGTGTTCTATCTGGTGTTCCCCAAGGCAGTCATTGTGAACCTTTACTATTCAATATTTTCTCCGATCTAGTTACCAACATCATTGACTTGAAATGTTCACTTCTCATAGATGATTTCAAATTATATCGTCAGATTGAATCTTATGATGACTGTATGAGACTTCAATCTGATTGAAACCGATCAACTGATTGTCGTATTATGAATTGCTTAAATTTTGATTGGGCTAAATATGTAGTAATGTATTTTAATCGTAACCAGTCACCTATTACCCTTGAATATTGTGTAAGCTTTCTTTCCGTTCAGGAAGTTGAAAATCTTAATATTATGTTTGACGGAAAACCAACATTCAAAACTCTTGATAGTATTACATTCAAATCATTAAAACTCCTAAGTTCTGAATCTAGGACTAGTAAGAACGCATTTATTATTGCAAAGTCAATTTTGTATTTTTCTCTCAGATTATGAATCTATTCTGTGGTCTCTATCTTACTTACTTGGTCTGAAAAAAATTGTAAGAAAGAGTCCAGAATAAATTCTTGAGGACAGCTGTTTACAGAACGGGTCTTCAAGTGAAATATTCAACTACAATGACATCCGTTTAATTAATCTTTCATTTGAAAACTTTGGAAAACAGAATAATTCATACAGACTTATTGTTTTTATTCAAGTTGTTGGATGGTTACTATTATCGTCTAGAACTTCTTTACATTATTGATTTTAAAGTGGGACAAAAGAAAACTATGGGGGATAATACTATCTTTATTGTAAAGATGCATTTGAAATATTATGGGTTTGATCCAATGTCTGGAATTTTTAGGAAGGCTAATGAGTCAGGAAAAAACTTTTTCACCAACTCTATTGAGGCATTTGAAAGTTTCGCAAATAATTTCGTTTTTACCATTTAGTTTTTCAATTTTCGATTTATCTAAATGTTTTTTTATAAATTTATTTTTACATAATATCAAGATAATTGTTTCATATTGATTTTGTAAGGAAGAGGTTTCTCAAGTTCATACCGATGAACTCTTTACATGAAACTTCATATGAAATCTCAGTTTTGTAAATGAGTATACACAGATTTTTTTCTTGAGTTAAATATACTTACATGCAAATCGTCAGTGCCATGATTATCACATCTTTTATTGAAATTGAATTCGCATATTTCCAAAACAGCAGATTCATATTTCTGAAAGTGTCTTCACATGATTCGTAGTTTTAGGACCAGCAAGGCACCTACTTCTTTTTGTGATATGAAGGTTCCAGAAGACGATATCAAAATTTCCCTTGCACTCTCTTGATGCCAGAATATGCTTTCTACTTATTTGTAATGAAATGTACGTGATTAAATCCAAATCAACTTAAGTGAATTGTAGATAGTTTAGTGACGAACGAATTGTAGTGATTTTTCCAGTTGAAAGAGCAATCTGTATCTGTATCTGTAGAGTAGGTAGGGTGAGTGTAGCCCACACCACTTAGGCCACATGTGACCCATTGTACATCCTCCCGAGGAGTTGTCCTCCTAGATCATCGTCATTCTGTCCTTTTCAGGAAGGTAGACAGGTCATTAGGAGACATCTCTTTTATATCGGAAGGTGAAGGCCAAGACTCGTCGGACATAACTCTCTTTGGCAACCCTGAAGTGTCTCTTGGCGGCTTTTGTGAATGTTTTGAAAAGTGTAGCGATATTAGTGTCGTTGTGCGGCTATTTCAACCTACTAGGAGTTCCCTCTGTGAAGGTGCTCAAGTAAGGGCGCTTTTCTGCAGGGGCAGCCGGTTCCTTGCCTTTATTTAAGGCGGAGCTCTTGGTGCCCGCCGCAAGAAGTGCCCTTGCTGTTGGAAGTGGAGTAGGGGAGGAGGAGAGTGCACTTATAGTTGCTGCCACTTCTGCCGCTATCGCTCTCTTTCTCCATTTGGCCTCGGCTCTGCAAATACGCCTTGTGGCCTTTGTATTATATCAAGAGGTATCACGATTAACCGAGCGGTTAAATGCGGGGGACATTTCTGTTCATCCCCAGCCACCGCCATAGATTGAGCTGAGATTTTCTGTCCAACCTCAGGAAGGGTTTTTGTTTTTTCTGTGTCTGTTTGTTTCATATATATTTCATTCATATGTGTTCCCACGAGAAGCAGGAGAAGAGTTGGTCACTCTGGCAGAGCCTCGCATTACCAGAGGAAGACTGATTACAATGAGGTTTCGCCCGGTTCCCAAAGTGGATCGTTTATAACCGGCAATTCAGCTGTCGGCATTATTTCTCACACCTTAGCTTGGGTAAGCTGGTCCACGGTGGCATGTTTTGCAAATACTTTTGGGGAGTTTTGTTCCCCTCGCCCTACTTATTTCTACCACTGACCAGGAGTCCGGCGACCACGTCCGTAAGCCACATTGGCTTCCCAGACAAGGCTCCGTTCCCCCATCCACCACCTGGGGACGCGACCGATAGATAGCCCAACCCACGGGAAAACACCAATCTATGGATAAATGAAACTTTATGCCTGAATAGTTTTAGTGGTTCCAAATTATGTAAATGATACGGCGGAACATTGAGTGGTATTTCTTCAATTGTCATTTAAAGACGTATGACATCAACTTTTGAAAGTTTTTAATACTAATTTAAAAACTGTATGCAATAAAGATTCATTGTGTGAATAAGAATAGTCCAAATATATGAATAATTTCAACACGATGTGTAAAACTGTGATATTGAAAAGATTGCCACCAATAATACACCCGTCAAATTTCAGCAAAGATACCCGACACCGTCTCAACCTCAATCAATTCCAACCGACGTCTCATCCCTTTAAATTCAGATGTCTTTTTCGACGAGAAGACTTTCCGATACAAATTATCCTTCGTACCACAACTGCTTTTTCTCCGTTCTCGTATTTCTTCATAGTCGATCTCTCGTAGTTTATACCAGAGGCGGCTCAAAACAAATATCCAGGAATATGAAAATTAAACCAAGACGAATATTTTATAATATTAAGCTCCACACTGGACCAGAAAGAATAAAAATAGTTGCTAGATAATCATAAAACTATATTTCCAAATATATCTTCGGAATTCTAGCTGATATGAAAAGGTTTTATTGTTTAAGAAGAACTAATTTAAGATAGTGTACCTTTAGCACGACATGTCTATCTGAATGGGATAAACTTCATCCATTGGTTTTCACCAAAGGACGAAGTGATTAAATGGAACATTTTAAAATGTTTCACCGTTGCTGCCTGAATTTTTCAAGAATCCCCCGAAACAATTCACTACATACTCTTTGGGAAATAAATGTCTTGGCTTTATAGTTCTCCATCTTCATTTAAAAAATGTGAGAATCTTGCAAAGAAAGGGAGTTTTACATATATTTTGTGTAAATTTGGAGACGTGCAGAATCAAAACCTTTCTCTTCCAAAAATGGATACTTCCTCCAATTTAAACAAGAGTGATATGGCTCTAACATAAAGTCTTGATGTTATGAATGATTTGAATATTTCATTGTGTTATGTAACCCGTATTGCTACTGGACATGCAATTATTTTTCAGTTTGTGTCTGAAAGTACCTTTTATGCATGATCTACATATATGAATAGTTCATTTCGAAATTGATTACTTTCTTCGTTTTCATCAAAGTGTCTCACATTTTTCGTATAAAAATGGAGAAGTCTGAAGCCTAAACTTTCCTTTCCCAGAAATTATTCGCTCCCAAAAAGTGGTCATTGGTAATTGGAGAGCTGTATAAATGAATACGATGTAATAATGAAATAAATACATTGGTTTCCATACGCATTTTATGCATATATGAAGGGCTATTTACACCATTCTTTCAAAATTGATATCGTAGGATATTTCTTCGGGTTAGATCAAGTTGGGTTAGGTTTGTTTAGGTTTTTGAAGGTCAAGTTCCCCCTTTTTTGTGTTGTCTTGTGGTAGTTAACTTCTACCCAATTCAAAATTAAAATCAATAGTTGTGAACATACCTGCTTTTGTTTGAGTGAATTTTATAAGAAGTCATTATTACTACGACACTATGCTCTGCTACATGTGTGGAACCGGAGAAGAAGCGATGATTAGAGTTTCAATGATTGTAACTCAAAAGTTTATCATTCCTACTTAAGGAAGCTATTGTATAGCGAAAAATGGACTGCAATTGGTGCTCACGACTATAACGAGTAAAATAGTGTCATATTCATTTATTTAAATAACGTTTTCTAATCTGAAAATATAACACTCATATACCTACCTATCATGAACCAAAATGCGTAAACTTATAGAATTTTCAGAATTGAGCTATCGAATCATCATTCCTTCAAGTTAGCAAAATTTCGAAAAGTATGGATGCGAACACAAATTTTGTGTAAAAACTTTTTCTGACTTTCCATTACTCAATTATATATTGAAAATGGAGATGACGGATTGCTTCGCTACCATATTTAAGAACCTAACGAGAGCTCAATTTCATATTGTACACGTCGCAGATATAGTGACGCTTCATTTAAAACAATTGGGGAGGTGTTGTGGGTGTGACGCCAAACTTCTGTGAATCATGTAAGTGTGAATATTTCACTCTGCGGAGGATAACGATAATCAACGGGGCCCGACATCAGCCGCCCCTGCCTCTCGCGATTCTCGAGTCGATCTGTTCCTTGTTTGCGCCACCCGTGAATTGATGGTTATGGTTTTCGTACGCTCTCTGAAATTTTATACCATTCCTCACGACATTCATTAAGACGAAAACAACAGCGAATTCGACGCAGCGCAAGGGTGAATATGTTAGTGTCTTCGGATAGGGTTGGGTATATCTGGTGACTAATAAATAACTGAGCGATTTATTGTTTTGGAAGAAGGATAAACTCTGTGTACGTTCTCGAATTACTGACTTTTTACATCTTCCTTTCAATTTGTTGAGTATTCCAAATGTGTCCTATATATTAAATTTCCTATGAGGAATGAAGAATGGATAAATACCTGTTATTATTATTACTGTCTGATATGGAAATAAAGGGATGGCTCAAAGTTAACCATTTTTAATCACACCATACATTTGAAAGCACGTGACGTAAAGCTCACATTTCAACAAATGTTAAAATTTTCAGAGCAATGTACATACAATAGGCCAGGGCTGAATATGATAAAAATTAAAGGAAAAATAAACTACGGGCGATCCTAGTTCTGAGGGGATGACATTTCAAGCGTAAAAATGGTTCATCTCGATCTACAACAAAGTTGTAGGTAATAAAAAGATCCACAACTTTTGTATTATCAATTTTTTCACATAACCACCATATTTATGTAAAAATTCAAATAACCAACTTTTTGGTAATGAAGATAAGAGAATTGATACTTTCTATGTTTTTTATCACTTTTATTTGTGACTAACGTTACTGCAGTTATACATGAGTTTATTTTATACGTTTGAAAATGTCCTTATAGGACGAAACTGCAGTAACGTTAATTACAAATAAAGGTGTTGAAAAACATAGAAAGTTACAAAGAAAGTTACAATTCTTTTTTCTTCATTATGATTTCCTAATGGCCACATCTATCAATTTGTTGGAAGTTTTTGGTTTTTTATTTTTATCTTACCTGTAATTTACGGAAGAGTCGAAGGGCAAAAGATCATTTGTTCATTTGATCCACCATAATTTCGACTTTCATCTCGTAATTTTGACTTTTATATCGTGATTTCGACTTTTATCTCATAATTTCGACTTTTATCTCGTAATTTCGAGTTTTATCTCATAATTTCGACTTCTATCTTGTAATTTCGACTTTTATCTCGTAATTTCGACTTCTATCTTGTAATTTCAACTTTTTTCTCGTAATTTCGACTTTTTTCTCGTAATTTCAACTTTTAGCTCGTTATTTCGACTTTTATCTCGTAATTTCAACTTTTAGCTCGTTATTTCGACTTTTATCTCGTAATTTTGACTTTAATCTCGTAATTTTGACTTTTATCTCGAAATTTCGACAATCTTTTCAAAACACTTCGACAGTGCACCAATCTTCTTATCGTGGTATGTTTTTTGCGAAGAAATACGTCAGATACCGATTTTATTGAATATTCGAAGCCTACTCATTTTTTGATTGAAAGTTAGGTAACGATTCTGCTTCAGTTAGTTTTTTTGCATCATTAGATCTCTACGATATTTTGAAACGAGGAGAAAAAATCCATAATACCTAAGAAATGAACATTGTATCTCTTCGAAGAACATACCGACAGTATTAGTTGCTTGCCATTGTAAACTGCGTTTCTACATGACGTTTAGATAAGTTTTGATAATGAAGTAAGACTATTACTGATCAGATTGATTTACTATGATGAGAAACCAATATTTTGGCCAAAGTCGATTTTCTCGTACTCGTGCGGAAAGCATTTACTTTTTCAAAAAGGTACTGAATAATATCAATGCATAGTTATCAATCTAAAATTTATTGAATCAACATAATTAATTCACTTCTCAATTTAATGTATGAATCAATTGTGATATAAGGATCTAGGAACCTTGTGTAATTATTTTCTTTCATCAAAATTCAAACATAATTTCAATTCCCAAAAATCTTCATCACAGGCTGTCCGGGGATATGTACACTCCAACGAAAAATGTTTAAAAGCGAATGATGGAATCTTGATGGGGTGATCTGTAACTTCATAAAGGGAAGGCATCGCATACAATATACTTCGTCTCCCTGCTAGAGCAAAAGCATTTCTTGTTTTCCGTATTCTATGAATACTCCAATCCAAACATACTTGATCAAGATCTCTCTGAAATGAAAATTATAATTAAAATTTCATTAACAACAACTTACCTCTCACTTGTACTAATGGTATGAAACAGAATTGAACTAGAAACTTGTCCAAAAATGATGCATCAAATGTCTTCTATTAGAGTTTGAAATAAATTCATTCAGTATTATGCATTATGTTTACGTAATCACCAAGATTATATCATTTGATTGTGCATGCTTTTTCCATACAAAAAACCTGGTCGATTTGTTGATTCAGCAAATACTTCGTGAAAGGCTTTTTGTATCTTCCCCATTACTTCATTTTCAGTGCCCATATCGGTTCGTAAATTTTTGGGGCATCCTCCATTGCTTCTAAGAAATATTCTCCAATTACCTGGGAAAATTTGAATTCATGTGAAAAAATTTGAATTGTCAGCTAAACGAACATCAGAGAGAAATCAAATTGTATTATTCAATTCTATTGTTTTGATTATGATGAATATGACGATGATATGATCTTCAAAATTACAAATTTTTTCAAGTGTGAAGATGAAAAATAATAAATAGTGTGGTAAAATTTAATGAAATATCGTTGACATGAGCATCTTCAAAAATATACATTCAACTCTATAAAAAAGCACCCTAATTTTCAATCGAAAATTCTCGGGTCAAAATATCAACTTTTTTCAAAATGATGGTGTAAAAAATATACATTACAATAGTAAATATTTTTAGAAAACGCAAAAAATCGATATAAACTTCAATTCGAAAATTTTGTTTAATCATTATGTATAATTTTGAGCTGTTTATTAAAGTTTACACTATATTTACTCAAAATACCTAAGATTCCGTGTACTTTGAAAAATGAAAAATTGCAAATCAAAATATACTACTATAATTAACAAACAAATGAGTTAATGAAGTTAATATTCAATAAGACATCTAAAATATTTTGAGAAGTTTGTAGAATCTTCTTTAAATAATATTCGAAATTAGATCTATGAAAATTCAGGATAAACGTATACTTTGCAGTTGCTCGAAGTTTGCAATCAAATTGAATATATTTGTAATGTTTTTTTGCGACTACAGAGCAACACATTGATTCAAGGGAATATCGAATAAAAAGAGATGTAGCTGATTTACAAATATTACAAAAATATTTCCACAAGTATGATCCTGATAACATTATGTCAATATTTTCTGGAATTATTGGCAGTAATTCTGTAAATTGCCACGAAGTGTATGAAGAAGAAAAAACTTCTTTGCGAGCTATTGTTGCAATGATTTTTTGCAGTGTTCAATTTAATAGGAAAACAAAGTCTTGTCACTAAAAACGGGTCAAATTTCGGTTAAAATAAATGGAGATATTATAGCCATCGATCCGTTATTGCTATTCCAAAGGATATCGTTAACAATCGACGGTAAAAAGATATGGAAACTTATTTACAATACGAGCTTGCACCTTTTCCACTGTCACTTTTTACAGAAAATGGCCCCTTGAAAACTGTAAAATCTCAAGTCTACGAATTATTTGTGGTTGTGAATAGACCAACGGATTCTGACGGCATAGTGCATGTCGTCAACGGTGGATTTTAACGACACAAAGTAATTAGGCAGAAAAATGAAACTGTGGAAGAAATCATGAATACATATTTGCGCTATGTAGAAAAACATTACGCAGCAAGCAGCTATTTTGCCTTTGATGGGCACTCCAAAATAAAAAAATCAGTTACTGTCACAACAGTACCAGCAGCTACTTCAACTGAAAGAGAAGAACGTAGTCGTAGAACAATATTCCAGTGTTTGATTATCAAAACCATACAAAAATATCATTTATGCAAGAAAAATGTTCATCTAATAAGGAAAACAAGGACAAAATAATGAAAACTTGAATGGAAACAGGGGTTTTTCTGTAAACAAGTAGAATAAGATGCAAATGCTGACATAATTAATGCCTCGATAGAAATTGCCGGAGATACTAATGAAACTGTCATTGTTGTGGGTCAAGATATTAATCTTCTGTTCTTTTGAATGAGTTGAATTCAAATAATCAATAACATATATTTTTTCAAACCAGGGAAATGTTAAAGACCTATTTTTCACATTTAAAAGTTTCAAACATGAATCCTTCAAAAATATTGTTGCATTTCTGCATTGTTTTTCCGGTTGCGATACAACATCTGGATTTGCCGGAGAAGGAAACGAAAGTGTCGCAAATTCACTATTAGACGCTATTGTCAAATTTGACCAGTGTTATCATAAGAAAGATGCAAGTAAGAAACATGATGGAACATGCACAAATTTATGCTCAAATTGTCATATGGTTCTGAAAATTGCTCCAATATGGAAGAAAAAACCTACGAGGAAATTAATGATTCAGATGAAATTCTGGATGAAGAACCAATGCAGGCAAGAAATGATACTGAAGACCGAGAAAGGTCTTGATGATTTCGAAGATCAACTAGAATCGGAAAGGTTTGTCAAATCTAACGATGAAGAAATGCTATCAAAGATACACACAGTTATGGGTAAGTGATGAAAATTCAAGATGAGGTATTTATAAATAACAAGATTAACGTTTTCAAAAATACTATAATTTATAACGTAATCAGAATGAATTATCTAAATTCAATAGTACGATTCACATATTTATATTTCATAAGATTTTTTATGACAGGAATGTAATTAAAATTTCATGAATAAATTTTTGAACTGAATAAAATCGCGTACATAATGATTAAAATGTACATAATGATTAAAAAAATCCACTTCGAGTTATTTTAGATTTTTTGCATTTTCTGAGAACATTTACCTACTATAGTAATGGTTTTTTTCACACCATCAGAAAGTAGAGATTCCAACGAACAGAAAACACATCATCTTTTTGAATTTTCACCCCGGAGCGCCAATTAATTTTTCATTATTGAATTTATTTTTATTTTCATTGTTGTTTTAATAAAATTGTACAGAATATTTAAAAATAATAGCTATAGATGAAAAACTTAATAAGTCAAATCGAATAAATTATGGTGTATTCAGGACATGAAAACATGAGTTTTCATAGAATTTCGTAAGATTATTTTCAAAAGATAAAATAAAATAAAACAAAAACTAAGATATTTTAATTTATCACATGAATTATGAGGTTATGTGAAAAAATTGTGAGAACTAAAGTTGTAGATCTTTCCATAACCTATACCTTTGTTATTCAACTTTATTCTATAGAACATGTAGTTTTTCAGGAAATCGAAATAAATCATTTTTTATCCTCAAAAACTCACCTCCTTCCACTTCCCGAACTCAGAACTCCCGTAACTAATTTTTCCCTAAATTTTTATCATGTTCTCTTCTTTTCTACTGGGTTTCAATCCACTGTTACTTTTTTTTTGGTTTAAAATATTATCGCCCCTAGTCTACAGAAAGAACGCTCACAGAACACCACTGACCAGAGATGGTATTGACGCGATACAATTGTGAGGCTTGCGTCACTTTTTGCCTCGACTGAGGCAAGTGGCTCAACTTTCTGAAAATACATGAAATGTGACATTTCGTGACTACATTAAATTTTTATCGAAATTGTTAAAAAAAATCAAATATTGAAATAAAGTTCTATGATGAAGTATCATTGAATGTAACTTCAATTCAAATCAATTCATAGGGGTGTGAAAATATTCATGAAGACGCCATCTATTAAATTCAAAGTCATGAATATCAAAGATGAACGAGTCAAGCGTTGACATCGACCACCGTACGAGATTCGCCTTCTGTCTGTCACTGCTGCTTTCATTGCAAGGTAACTGGATAAAACCCGAACCCTTGAACAAAGATTTTCTGATTTAACACCTAGCAGCCCTAGTTCGACCCGCTAATGTGTCATCAGTGGTGCTGGGCTCAACCGTTCTTGTAAATATTGGTCTGTTTTAAAAAAATATTACCAGTATCCACATTGATTTGAAACAAAAAATGCTTATACTTCTTTTGGAAAATGTAAGAATATATGAATTTATGGATATAGCCATCGTAGAAAATCATTATGAGAAATGAGAATTTATTGTATCAGTTTGAAAATCTCCTTATATGACGAAACTGTACGTTGATTACAAATTCAAGTGGTAAAAACACATAGAAAGGTTTATTTCTCCGTTTTTATGTAAGAATATATTTCAAGTATTCTCTTAACTTGAAAACAAATAATGACTTTCTTTCACTTCTAAATATAGGTAACTGAAATAACTAAACAAACTGAAGGGTGAGTATATGAAAAATAATATTCTTCATCCTCTCCCGTCACGATTGGAAAAATAAAAAAAAATTAATTGTTACTCATTTTCAAATCTGGTTAATGCAGTGACGTCGCCTGTGGTAGTAGAATATTGTTCTTTCTTCTCTTCAGTCTTAGTATTTAGTTTCACCCCTATCTACTCTTCAGCTTCCTTTTCTATCTCTTGTTCTTCGATGTCTAGTGCCTATTCTCCTTTCTGCTTTTGAATTTTTGCTGAATGCCAATCCGTTCTCACAAGTTACCACCTCCTTTACATGTACTGAGTGTTAAGAAAAAAAACTCTTGATACTCAATACATCTAAAACTCTGATGATGAAGTTCACAATCATTTACTCTCCCGAGTATCGTGTTATCCATGAAAATGAGGAACTGCAAATTGAGTCTTGTACTTCTACCAAAGTGTTAGGTATTACCTTGGACTACAAATTCACATGGACTTATCATATTTTGACATTATGTGCTAAATTGAGAAAAAACTGCAATGCTCTGAGATTCATGACTAGTAGTGAAAAATTTCACTGAGCTTGTACTATGCAACCATAAATTGTCACTTGAGATATGGAATTTTTAATTACGGTACCGGTTCTGCTGCTGAAATAATAGATATCTATTTGGCAAAAATGCAATAAGAAACAATACCGGTATTGGTTGAAGGTATTCATGTAGAGATACATTTGAACATCTGAAGATACCAACTGTTGCAGGTCTCTATATTTATGCATCACTGCACGAAGTCGTTTCCCCCTCTTCAAAACTACGCAACAGATTTTGACGAGGATTTTTTATTGGATAGAGTGATTCGAAAGGAAGGTCTATTTGTATATAACATGCATAATATAATAGAGAAACACTAATAATTTCAGAGGTTTCTAATGTTATGTAAATAAACACATATCTTGTAGGGCTAAACCCTACGAGATACTTGAAAAAATATACTACAGTATTATACACTTTAAAAGGGTCTGAAAAAAAGTCCGCGATGGTATTTATCTTTCTCTTGGGAATAACCCACAATATCTATTTTTCATCCTCGAGAAGTAATGACTTATTAATGAAGTGAATTTAGGTAATACAGGAATAATCCTTATCGAATTGAGTACCTCACCTACATTGGGCATGCAATTTGAATGAATATTGTGAAAGATATTACAGATTTAAAATGCGTGGACATTCCGGTGGCGGCGATACCGGCGGAGGGACGGCGGCGCGTGCCTATAAATGGCGCGTCGAAAGCCGCGCTTCGCTCTATGGCAGTTCATGATTAGTAGCGATCGCATGCGGTTTTATGTATATTTATTATCAACATATACCCGTGCGGAGCCGGGTCGGTTCGATTGTTATATACATACGTTTATAGGAGCAAGCATGATGTATCTTACCAGCAACATCATTATCCCATTTTCTGAGTGATTCGGCCATTACTTGATGAAGATCCATAGTAATTTCACAAACTACACCTCACGATTTGATCTCCACAAACTTCATTTGAAAAATATATCACAACATGTTTGTGGAGATCATATCGTGAGGTGTAATTTGTGTAATTATTATCCAACTCGTTCCAGGGATAAACTGGTGCCCAATATTCATAGAATAACTCTTTACCAGAAATGCTTTCCTTATCTTGGACCTGAAATGTTAAGTTCGAAGAAATAATTGAAATATCAGCAAATCTGAACATTTTCAAATCGAGACTGAAGAAGGTACATATTGAAAAAGATGACGCACACTTAATGCTAAATACTTGATGAATTTCAAAAGTCTCTTTTTATATTTTTTTACGACAAATATCACAACCATGTGATGAAAACAACTTTTATTTTTTTGTAATTATTTATATCGGTTCGTCTTTCCGACATAATATAAGCCGAATGAATTTTTGTCATTCGACAGGGTTTTGAAAGTTTATTTTGTATAAAGTTTGAGGTTGTGGAGTGACAATTATCCACCAAAAATAGCCTGTATAATATTTTCTTTGGTCTGTACAATACTTTCAAATATATTTGATTCCAATAATGCTCTGACCAAAAAAATTCGTCACAGAAAACAAATATCTCCTGAAGGAAATTACTTCTTCAATTAAACGAACTTTCCATGGCTGTGGGATTGAAAAAATGGCTGTATGATTTTTTTTACAAACTGTGAATGTGAAAAAGTTGATATTTCTCTTCAGGTGACATAAAGTAATAAAATTTTCAGCAAAATTGAAGTGAATTATCTTTTGAAGTTATCAAAAAAGCTACTGATGTGAAGAGCGTTGTGTTCTACATTAATAATGAACGAAATAAATAATTTTTTTTATAAAAAATATTTGTTATTCAAATGCAAATTTTCATTTGTCTGGAATCGTGAAATACTATACGTGAAAACTGCAACAGTATCGTGAGACTACTCGACAATGAAAGCAATTAATGTAACTTCTCAAGTATATACATAAACTTGGAAAACTTCTCAGGTTCCCAACATTTCAAAATACGAATAATTGAAATATTTATAGGAGAGAAATTTCCCAACGTTTTGCTTTCCTTGCCTTCTGAATGAAAACAAATAAATCTCGTTTGCCGAAAATACAAATAAATGTTATTCGAAATGTGATGAAAATGAAGATGAGATCACTTCAGGGCACCTTCCTGAATATTGTCTAGATTGATGTGGTGAATAACAATGTTGTTCTAACTTACCGTGAAAAATGTTTCTACTTATAAGGTTTGTACTCAATTGGAATACCATATCTTGAATTCAGTACAAACATGGTGAATTAAGGCGAAATTAATAAATTTATATCAGATTTGTGAAAGATTTGAAATTGAATTTAATCATGACCAAAATATTTGCGTCTCAAATTGAACAGTCTAAATTCCGAATATATATCACGAAAGCCATAATATCCGAAGATATGTGAAATTCGAATACAAAAATAATTCCATTTCTTATCCTCTTTATTATATTATCTAATACACACATCAGTACACAATTAATTCCATAACTGAAAGTGGGATGACAAAACCTAAAATTTCACAATATTTTGTGAACAACATGTTATTCACCGGGATCCTAGACTGTTTCTAACTTCGTAACTTTTTTCGCAGATACTGATAATAGAAGAATCCGGAGTAATTAACAAAGTTCGATAGTGAACGAAAAGTGAATACTCGTCTGAAAATAAGAGTTTTCGTGTCCTAATGGAATACTATCTAGAACAGATGGACAAGTCGTTCACAACTGATTCCATTTGTGAAATGTTTTGAGAGACAACAGGACCTGACTTCAATTCATTATCAACAAGCCATGAATGTTGAAATGTGGTGTAATGATGATGAGACTTCAACCGACAATCTGGTAGTGTAATGTGTGTCAGGGCCAGGTATATCTTGATTTATGTGATGGGTATAGAAAAGTGCACTGGCTTGTTCACAAGTATTCCCCACTATCACTTCATTAAAATGAAATTCAATACTTTCCAAACTTTCAACTGTTTTTTAAACATTCTTTTTAATTCTTTTTATTCATTTGTTTGCATTTTCAAAAAATGTTTTAACATGATTATTTCGTCATTTCTTGAAATTTCTAATTATATATGTTACGGTAAATGTACACCCGTGAGAAATGTACACTTTTACCGTATAATATGTACATTTCCCAAAAAGGTATATCTGAACTGATTGTAATGTATATGTACATTTCTCGGCAAAGGTATACTCTTGCCTTCACGTTCTGGTAAATGTATACTTTTACCTTCATGTTTTAAGAAAAGTTGGAATACAAATGAATTAAAAATGTTGTTACAGTAAGAAATATGTATATTTGAATGAACATAATATAAAAGGCTTCATTAACAAAAATTATTTTGATTAAAAAATGTAGATGACAAACAAAACCTACTTTTCTTTGCATATTATATAATTTGTCGTGAGTTATGATCCCAATATTCATAAATACAATTTTCTTCCCAGTTTTTCAGGACCAATAAGATGGGAATCAAACAAATGATAATAATAACATACTTTTTTTCATTATAGCAGTTACATTTTATAAAACTATAAAACTATAGAACATATAAAAATTTCATAATGAGAAAAGTTTTACTTATTTGAGCTAGAATTGCTATTGTATCACTTTGAATTACATAATATTCCACCATTTTTCCAACAGCATTTTTTTGAGGAACATGTTCCTTCACAAATGCATCTTTTAAAACCTTGTCCACCAGTAAGGGACTACATTCCTATAATATCTCTTACCGATTTCTCATCATTTTGAAGAACATCTTCATATGATAGAAACTTTTGTTCGCAAATAGCTAGTTAATGCCTGGAATAATATTGTTTTAAAACTTCCTGTTTATTTCCTAATTTATATACATTTTTTCCGTCTTGTCTAGACAAAACAACGCAAATCAAATGTTTTGGATCCGTTTTACCACGATCAACGTCTGAAATGAATTGTTACCAATCACAGCAGCAGAATTTTTTTTTTCGAAATATTACACATTTTGATAGCTTGATTTTCTAAATTTTTTCTTGCTTTTTTTCGAGTATTATCAATTGAAATTTTCTTCTCTTTCAAAACAGAATTTAATTCAAAACTTCCATCTTCATCTTCAATTTGGTTGCATAATAAACCATCATCCAAAATTATGTCTAACATTTCAATGAAAAATTCATCGTTTTCTGCGACTCCAACTCTTCTTCTTTCAGCTGTTCAACAGATTCCATAAGTAAATTTGATATTTTCAAACCCAATTTAATTCTTGTTCCGAATAAAGCTTCATAGCGAGTTTGCTTTATACCCTCATGAAAAGCTCTATTTTTCATCAGTTGAATATATTTTAAAGCACCTGACCACTTTGTTGTTTGGTTAGTGATAAGCCAGGTTAGAAGCATATTTTGAACAGATTTATTCGCTCGCTCTATGGAGCCCTGGCTCTGGGAATGGCGAGGCTTCCCGTATATTATTTTCATACCATCCCACATATTTGCTAATTCTTGGATGATTTTATTTGCAAACTCCCTACCATCATCACATTGTAGAATGGAAGGGGCTCCCAAAAGACTGAAAATGTCCATAAGTTGTTTTGCTACTTTTGACGCAGTTTTTGTTTTTAGTGGGGGCAGTACAACAAATTTGGTTAAATGATCTTGATAATCTATAATGAATTTAAATTGATTATCTGGTTGTGCCTGTAAATCTATAAGATCCACTTGACACCTAGAATTCATTTCATTCGTCAAAATTGGTTTTATCAGAATTCCTTTCTTCTTGCCCTTTGCCTTTTTGACATACTCCACATAAAGAGGAATACAACATAACTGTTTAAGTAGTAATGTTGTTGTAATTGTTATTAATTTCTTTCACTAATCTGTTTCGGCCGCCAAGGCCAGTTGCCAAATGAGCATCGTGTATAATTCCATAAGTTTCTTCAATTGTCTTCAAATATTTAATGCTACCCCCTTCTTTTAATGGACGTAATCATTTTTCTTCCTTCCCAACCACTAGTATATCGTATTTTTTTTCAGCCGGCGGTAATCTACATCACTTTCATACTGTTCTTTTAATTTTGCTGCCTTTATTTCCAATAGTATTTTTTCATACTGATGTTGGTTTAAATAAATATCATTTGTTTTTTTGTGATACAATCTGTTCTAGTTGGTTTCTAAATTTTTCTTTTTGTTCCATTCTTTTTCAAAAATTGTAACTAAAAAAATATTTTTTTTGTAGAAAAATTAAAATTTTTAATTTATAATTATAATAATTTCAAGTTACCTGAGTCATATTTGTCTGAATATCTTGAATTTTACACAGAAATCTTCAGTACTATGGCATTAATTTGTAATGTAGTTATTGTAGGGTACATAAACATAATAACATTAACATTTTAGATAGAGCACTTGCACGAAATGTATAACGTGAAATTGCAGCGCGCTACTGAACTAGTTGAAACGGTAGTGCGCGTACCACCACAAGTGCGCATGCGCACCACATTACTATGCTCACATTTACCAAAACGACATGGTCATTATGAATTCAATGTACATTTCCCTTATTTGAAATAGTAAATGTTAGTTGAATGCACATTACCTAAACGAGGAGGCAAATGTGCACATTTACCTGGAAATATGTACATTTGCAGCGATATCTACTTTTACCGTAACATATCCATCGAACATCTGTGAGACGATCATTCAATTCCTTTCATAAGCAATGTTCCTTTTACGATGTAAGTGATTCAAATAATGGAAATTGAAGCCGTTAAAACTTGGAACACTTTCATGTAATTGAAATATGAGCCCACAAAACAATAGAATGCGTGATGTTGATTTGATTGAAAATTCATTAAATGCAGTTTGGTTCACAAAATGTTCAATCCAGAGTTTTATTTTTGCTTGAAACATCACGCTATGCTACCATGTCATTGAAAACGAACAAATGAATGAATGGAGACTGACTAAAAAATGAAATATTTTGTTGAAAATAGTTCAGTTGTGTATGAATTCAACAATTGAGCAAATCGTTATTTGTGGAATGTTTTATATTGGTGATATTTGAAACTCAACTCGGAGCACTGGTGTAATGAAATTTTGTTTTACCTGTAGAATCTTGCCAGGTGACTAGTGTCTTTAACTGATGGCAAATAGTTGAAATAATTTATACTATCAAAAGAGGGATCTTTTGGGTTGATCTGATGGAAACTACTCACATTTATTCACCATTTACCATAACTACAAAATAATCATATTGTTGAACGTTGTGAAGTTTGATATTGTATTTTTCTACATTTATAGGTATCTCTCGCATACCAGATCGTAGATAAAATTCATCAATGCAATTTTACGGGTTGATAAATACACTGACATGTTTCATTAAATAGCCATTAATCGACAATTGAGTTTGAATTGCATCATATGGTGAATGCGTCTTGTGCTCCAATATTAAAATAATGAAAATGTCTTTATTAAAATATTTTATGAAAGAATTGCGTACTTTGGCACTTGATCTATTGAATAACAAAAAAAAAATTGATATGATCGCTAGTAATTGAAAAATCGTCAGAATTGTTTGGAAATCAACTGATGTATCTATAATGAATCAATTTTAGAATGATTCTGATAACTTTTCGAATAGTACCGACTCTATTAGATCAGTTCGGACTTCCATTGTCTAATATAATATAAATTGATTTGAAGTCCCTGAAAAAAATAAAGAGATTAAATGAAAATAACAATTTTACTAAACACAAAAAGACAGAAATTACAAGGAAATGACATACAAGCTACAAACAAAAAAATAAAAAAAAATTTAAATATTAATGAAAGCTGAAAATTAAAAATATTAACAGAAATGAAAAATAAAAATAAATATTAAATGAATCCAAGCCAAACGACGTTTCGATTGTTAGTATCCACAATCGTCTTCGGGTGATAACTGGACTTATTCCTCCGAGATCTGACTATTTATGGGTCATTCGGGTGCTTTCACCTTTCACCTATCCCATCTTTCCTCTTTCCGCTTCATTGGTTTTAGCGGGAGATGAGCATTTGGCGGGAGTTGGTCGTTTCCCGCTTGATAATAGGTTTC
>WOGP01000447.1:0-24740 GCA_015342065.1 Leptinotarsa undecemlineata | reverse complement strand
TCATCATAACCTTTTTGAGCATTCTTATTGCAGATCTCGATGTGAGAAGTTCTCTAGAAATTTTGTATTGTAATTTTGAATAAAATAAATTGTTTTTTAAAAACGGTTTTCGACTTCAAAGTTACTTAACTTGTACGAATTCTAACGGTAACCAAAAGATGTTTTTTGGATTGATATATAAGAAATCGAAAAATACTTTGTAAATCTATCCATGATAATAGTTACACAATTTTCACAACATACATTTAATTCATGGCGAGTTTCACTACTCGGTTGTTTCATCAGATTCATTAATTAACATGTGATATATAAGCCTACAATATATTTTATAAATATCAAGTTATGAGATTTGTAGGTTTTCCATATTTTCAGTTTGATATCAAATTCATATATAATGTTATATTCTAAATTGCATTAGAAATTTTCGCTACGAATATTTTTGATTGAATTTTGATAAATTGCGTTAAAATATAAAATTCTGAATAAGAATAAGTGACTTATTCTCAAGGTCAATCGTGACGTCGGCACTAGATCTGACAGCATTGGTCAGTAACGTTATCAAAACATTAATTTTGACGTTAATAGTACGGCGATTCCCATTGGTTCGTAAGATAATAAACGGTTATTTATCCCCGGCAGATCGATAACACGTTAAAGATTCTCTGACAACTCTGACAACGGGTTTTGTTAGTCGTGGTCTGAAGATCGTCATGCCTGAAGTTTGTTTAGTTCAATAAAAGAGTTTAACTCATTGTATCACAGACAAAAATAGGTTTATCGGCCCCCATTCAATCAAGAGATGCCTCCCCCGAAATAAGAAATTCTATATTGCTATATGTTATGAAGTTATTACGAATTTGAACATGATTTAAACTTTGACATTTAATTTCTTCACAATTTTCCTTACTTTCAAGATATCTAACACTGCATGTAAATATGGTAGAAATCAAATTGAGTGGAATTTCAGAGGGAATATTTTTAAGAGAGCAGTGAATTCACATTTCTGCATTATGTCATCTGAAGAGCAATAAAAAATAGTTCAGAGTTCAAGTAAAAGTAGGTCTCCACTTACTCCTGCTCCGAACTGATATCTTATCTGAAAAATTTAGTGTGATACCTCCAGATGTTTTCATTCTGAAAACCCTTATTTCAGGCTTATGTTTCGCGAAACATCTTCAGATTATAAACCATATTATAAACTGATTTTCATTCAAGATACCGTAAGTAGCTCTCGACGAAAAAGAGATGAACTAAATATTGCATACTGAAATATCACTCACTGATTGGTTCCTCAATGTCTAGTTGTTTATTCAGACTTATATTTTTAGGAACAGCTTTATCGGTCAACTCATCCAGGCTCTGAAAATGAATCAAGTATCGTTCAGTTACTTTTAATAATATGAATATTAATTTACCTTATATCCCAAGGTATCCAGCATTGTAATGATGTCACTTTCCCTGGGGCCGATATGCCTACTCGGAAAATCATCTTTCGTGGAGAATAACGGCCCCTCGGTTTTGGGGGGAACGGCACTCAGGAAACGTCGTGTCGGGTTAACGAGTTTCACACATTTCTTTGTCCGAATAATAACTCTATACATATCGGAAATTTGACCTAATAAAAACGTAAATCTTGTTTGATTGAGTGACTATTGCAAACTTACAGATATTTTTCCGAGTCACAATTTCAATAAATGTTCGAGGGTATAGGTCATTACTGTGAAAGAGATAAATCGAGATAGACAAGACACGAACGAAAACATTTCTCAAGTTTATCTCTTTATATTGCCTATGAAGAAATCTGTCAGGTTTTCATTAACTTTCTTATGGATTTTTTTCTTGGGCAAATTAGATTGAAACTTTGTCAGTTCTTCATTTGGGGGAATTTACAGGCGATCATAAAATAAAATACCTATAAATGAGAAAAGTAATTTGCTAGATCCAAGTTTTCTTAGATGCTAATTACTGGCGACTCTACAGATTATCAAGTATTTCGCTCTCGGAGACAGATTTTTACACGCTTTATATTAGCTTCACCTGTATGTATGTATGTGTTTGTTTACTTGTAACTCCCAAGCTCGGGATTTGTATTGACCGAATTATCGACATTATTATTGCTTGATCTATTCGCGGGCAGACAACGCTGTACGTAATTTGCTTGATCTATTAACGGGCAGATGACGCTGTACGTAATCTACTTGATCTATTAACGGGCAGATGGCGCTGTACGTAACCGGCTTGATTTAATAACTAGCAGATGGCGCTCCACGTAAGTGAAAAAATCAATGAGAATTATGATATATTGGAATTGATATGAATAATAACCTAATTCAATAACAATTGATAAATATTTCAATATGACAGTAGTAAAATAGGAAATGCAGTTTCAACAATCTAGCATCAGGTACACATAAAACATGAATTGGCCAGGAAAAACTCAGGTACTTCAAATTGTTGAAATAGATATATAAAACATTCAGTATTTAGTAAAGACAAACTCGAAGAAGCCATTGTATGGCAAAACACGTGTTGTGGTTTTGTAAAACTGTAGCGAAAATCTCACAATAGTGTTTTTTGGATATACACCAAAAAAATATCCTGCACTTAGTATAGAGTAAGGTTCTTTCAAATAACAAATTCAAGTGCAACTTTCACATACGGTTTACATGCAAAGCATAAATGAGGTTCAAGTGTTGTGTATCTTGCAAGAGATCTTTGAACAAAAACAAATTACTGAGAAATATTCCTGTATTTAAAATAAATTATATCTAACAACAAATAGTATATGAGCAATACACGAACGACTGTACTGAATGATGGTGAATGAAATGAGTAAAAATAGAACTAATAACTAGAAACGGCATGGACATCCACACAATATAAATATCTTTTGTCCTTTCAACGCAACGCATTCCAATGTACAGTGAAAAAAATTATTTACTTTTCGATCAATAATTACAAAAATGTCTCTCTCACTTTGTACAAAGCGAAAAACTTGTTCCGAGCAATTGAAACAAAACGTTAATCTGATCGGGAATGAAATCCTGTCTAATCTCTTTAGACATACTCAACAATTAATAGTTTGAAACTCGTAACCCTTCTGAAATGAAATTATACTGAAAGAACCGCTAGAGTATTGGAAGAAAATATTGAAAAATTAATCAACGGGAATATAAATAAAAATGAAACATAAGAGAGCAGAAAGAAAATGATTACAATGTTTCAATTTTGAATATCTTTTCTTCTATTGAAAAAGTCATTTTTATGATGGAGGAAATCAGAATTTTTCATCAGTCTTGCGAGGGCAGGGATTCTCCATTACAAATTGTTGAAAATAAAAATTTTCCCCCAAAAAAGTAGATGAAGAACCTATTATTTTCTTCTTTCTCGCTGCTCACTTTTGTTTTTCTTTCAATTTATATACATTATAGTTCTCTCCCCCTCTTTCTGCACTATTATCCAATTTCTTTAAAACTACAAAAATTGTTCTCTCTCTGTCAACTTGAGAAACAAACAAACAAAACCCCACCCCGACGACGATGACAGTGAATCTTTGCTCGCTCCAGCAATCACGAATCAATCGAGAAGCCTAATTAGAAGAGGAGAGCGCCCATGCCGCCCATCTCGCTCTGCTCCTTGACAAATATCTCAAAGTACTGGTAGATGATGGTGACGGCGAGGAGGATCCCCGTGCCGGACCCGATGGCCCCCATGAAGTCTGCGAGGACAGAAAGAGCACCAATACAGAGGCCTCCGAACGCAGCCGCTGTCGGGATGTACCTAAAATAATAACAATACATTTGATATCATGAAATATCACAATATATATAACATAAATCAACAACATTAATCGAAACTATCATGGAGTGAGAAAAATTTTCTTTTATGATGTTCAAAATATCAATTAGTCTTTACCAAAACTCATTTATAAATCATTAGGTAGATGGTCACATGATTCAAATTATCATTATATAAATCACAAATCAAGTAGAATGCAGTCAGTATGAAAACGCCTGAAGAAGCTACTGTATGGCGAAACACGTGTTGTGATTTTGTAAATTGTATAGTGAAAACATCACAAGTCTTACTTGAATAATCTATAATGATGATAATTGTAGGTGGTATTCCTTGTACTATAATTAGAATTCAGATGTTCAAATTTGAATTTTCAAAGGACTTTTGCTGTTGCATAAAAAATTATACTATATCTTATAATTGATTATACTGTTGCATGACAAACAAATTTGAAGGTACCATCCATAATTTATGTAATCTAAGACAACCTTCAAAGTATAAAGTACTAAATTCAGTTTGGTGTATATATCTAACATAATTATCTAAATCGTCTGTAAAAATTCCTGTATAATGAAAGATTACAAAATGATCGTAGATTTCTGAAGTGTACCTGTTCAGCTCGTGGATCATGGAGTTGTCTCTGTGTCCACGCATCACCATCTGTTGCTCCTTCAGTTGCTTCGCCACATCCTTGGCAGAGCTGCCAGATACTTCGATCCATGTCTTGGAGAAGAATGCGCATGAGCCCAGCATGAAGACAATGTAAAGTAAGGCATGCACAGGGTCTTCCAGGATGTGGCTGACACTCTCCGGGGGAGACAAATAGTAGCAGAGGCCGCCAATGGGGTAGGAGCGAGCCGGGCCCCCGCCGCCCACATCTGCCCACACGCCCAGCAGATTGATCAGAAAGTTGCCCTGGAACTTGACGGCCAACATCTGTGAGATCACGTACAGGTTAGAGACAAGAGCAGATTGCAAGATGATGGGGATGTTCGAGGTGTAGAATAGTTTGATGGGGTAGCTCGAGTACTGGCCACGGTACCTGCAACGATAAATATTATATAAAGAGATGAAAATAAAAACAAAAATCTTGAAATATTTCTTTTCCTTTTATTTATTATTAATCATCTGAATTTTTGAATTTCGCCATCTATACAGTGAGTCTCGAATTACTACATTATATAGACTTTTTACAACAAATATATTTGTAGTAAACTATCAAGTGAAAATGTAAATTAATAAAGTGTTATTATTTATTTTAAATGACATTTAGCCAAAATTATTTAAAACATTAAAGGAAACACAATTGTGGTGAATTTTAATTAAAGTACTGTATTTTACTTTTTGTCTCTTTTCATTGGTTTCAAATTCATTTTTATCCAGTTGAATGTATAGATGTTTCTTGTAAATAAACAAATTACCTAGCACTCTTGATGGGTAAATCTACTCTGAATCCTTGGAAGTATATCACTATAGCAAATACAAAGACTGTAGCCAGAAGATTCATCAGATTGGGTAGATTTTGACGGTAAAACGCCTCTCTGAGTCCTCTGATTTTGTCCTGTCTGGTGGTAAGCAAGTGGAAAAGAGCAATGACTGCTCCCTCGAACTCGGTTCCGCGTCCGGTGTTGACAGTTGCTGGAGAGAAAGCCTTCCAAATGATGGTCTCGCAGATGTTAGTGGCGATGAAGAGGGAAATTCCTGAACCGAGCCCGTAGCCTTTTTGAAGAAGTTCGTCTAGCAACAGCACAATGAGACCGGCCACAAAGAGCTGGATGATGATCAGAAGACATACTCCCGCTCCGATTTCTGCAGGGTCTCCGTACATGCCGGTCATTACATAAACGATTGCTTGACCAACAGTGATAACCATGCCAAACACTGGGAATAAAATACAGGTATGAAATCAGAAATGCTCAAAAGTATTATTTACGTTTGTAAATAAAATTTGAACTAGAATTATACAAATAAAAGTAAGTTTCTTTCAAAGCAAAAATAGTCACATTTGTGTTTTGAGTTAATCCATTTACAATTCTATGTATTTTTTGGCTACTTTTAGTATATTTGTACATGTTAATTTCAAGAATTTCACTCAAAATTTACTGTCTTATATTAATTTCAATTCATGAAATTCAATTCCCTAATGATCTTTACTTTTGAAGTGTGCAAGTAAGATATTTCTACCTTTTCCACAATTTAGATCAAATTATTACCGTCAATTTGTATAAATTCTAGATTATTCAGATAATTATCCTTCAACCGTTCATAAACCTACTTATTCTTCATTAAAACACTATTTACTTTCTAATGATGTTTTCTACAAAATTATCCATTTTATTTCATTTTAAATAGGTATATAGTTACCTTAATTTATTTTAAAATATCACACAGTAGATATGTTTGACTCGGGCTATTAGTATATACCAGTGAAGGTTGAAAATATACATTTTTCTGAAGAAATAGTCCAGAGAAGAATCTGGTATCAAATCATTATTTATTCCATCTGTAGTTTATATATACATTCCTTAGATAGTACCAAGAACAGTATGAAATACTGATAACTTCTATATTTTATAGAATACAGTTCTCATCAGTTGTTCTGCAAAGAATCATGAAAATGGATTAAGTTCAGTTTTCTTGCTAATATTGAAAGATAAATGAAATTTAAAAAGTCAATTTGCAGATAAAATCTAGAATGAAATATTGACAGCAAGTTAAATTTCACTACATTCTGTAGTTTGTAAAATGCCGAAAACATATATTCAAATAATTTTGACGAATTACCAGCATTTCTAAATTACATATTTCAATAAAAAACACATGTTGATACCTTCATTCTCCTAGGAAACTGAATTGAAATTATAACTGTTATGGTTCAATTATGAAAGAAAAGAAAGAAATATTTTCAATTGCTTGAACTGATTTGAGCATCATCCCGGATTTTTCTTTGTTCAAATGTGTTAGTTTATTCAAGTAATGAACTTTAATGTTAAAGCTAAATATAATTTCAGCCAAAACGTTGTGAGAGTTTAATAAAAAAAAAAAGATATTTCAAAATTATTTTCCAACAAAAAAATTATTCGCTGCTTTTCTGTTGTAAGTTTAATTCTGTCTATATAAAAATTATCAAAGGTAACCAAAGGATGGAACAAGTTTCAAGTTCTTGGTGCTTGTTTAGATCCGAGGACATCTTTACAGTAATTCTATTGTAACCTCAACAAATATCACATAATGTAAGAAACCACTATCGACATGGGTAGAAAAAAAAAATGCGGGCCTGAGAGATTGGATAGGAATTAGTTCGGAAAACGAGTGATGGTTTATTCGTTAAGTTCAATTGTGAATTGATGTATCTTTGGGTAAAATATATTTATACGATTATTATATCTGTTTTTCTTATAATAAGAAATGAGCTTTTCAAATGAATGTAACTTACATTTCTGTGCACCATTAAACAGAGCCCTGTCTTTAGGAGTATCGCCTACTTCTATGATTTTGGCTCCAGCCAAAAGTTGCATTATCAATCCAGACGTTACGATTGGAGATATGCCCAATTCCATAAGAGTACCTCTATTCGATGCTAGGATTACTCGAATCCAGTAGAAGGGATCTGCAGAATCTGAACTCATTATACCAAATAGAGGGATCTATGAAAGAAAATCATGGATTTTATAACAAGAAACTAATGGCAAGTGACTTTTTTCTTACCTGGCAGCAAACTAAAAAGATGAATAGAGTTATTGCGGTCCATAGTACCTTCTCCCTGAATTGAATCTGAAACAGAAAAAGTGCCACATGTACTAAAACAGCTGGTTAAATATTGTGAATTGAAACATCTAAAATTTGATGATCTTTTAAGACATATTCATAATTTCCAATGATATTAACACTGGCCATATGTTTTTGAATGAAAACAAGAATTTCAATGAAAATTTTAGGAAAAGGGCGGCTTCTTACTTTTCGTTCTGGCTTCGCTATTTCAGGCAGAATACTGCAAAATGGCTTGATCACCTCCAGAAATTTAACTGAAAATTGAAAACAAAATGAAAATTAGAGTACTCTCAAAGAAAAAAATTAAAAGTGTATATCAACTTCAAAATTTTGTAAAATCAGAGGTTATAAGTTAATATTAGTAAAGTATTACTTACTTCCCATCTTGATGGGTTTAACAAATGTTCTTAAAATCTAAAACTACAGTTTCGATATTTAACAAACAACACTCTCTCAAGATGTCACGTCGCTTGAGTGGCCAACTTTCAAAGAAATTACGGTACTTTCGCTAGAGGATTTGGCTTACACGTCGTACACGTAGCACAACACACTGATCACGTGACAGATGATGCTGGCGTCTCGTCGGGCTCAGACATTTCAAAAATTCCACAGAACACAAACATAGCAATTTCACACATTCACGAGTACTATACTAACATTTTCAAACTGCAGTAACGTTAGTTACAAATAAAAGTGGTAAAAACTTAGAAAGTTTCATTTCTCTTTTATTCAAAATGACAAACTGGTAGCGAAGGAGTCGATGACAATAACATGAATAACTGGGTAATTTAAGCACAAGTTTTTATTAATATCTTGTAGTAATGCTGACAACAAAGAATTCAAATATTGGATGAAAGAAAGAATAACTTCTATATATAAATGAATTTTTACAATCACCGACGAGTCACATATTAATCCGATGGTTTCGACTCATTTCGAAAATTATTTTTTCTCGATCTGTCACCATCTATTCAAACCATTGCTTCATTCGATTACAGAGTTGGTAGATGGTAGGTACTGAATAAAAAATTTTATGTTTCTCCATAAAAACATGTATTAATAGTAGGTATTTAGTTTTTACCTAAATGCCAAAATAATTCAAAATTAATGATTGCAATAAAATGTCAATATGGAAGCCTACAACAACCTAGGTAGGTTTTCTAAAAATTAAACTGAATTTGATCCTTGTTGATACTTCATCCCTCATCAATGACAGCGAACTAATGTTGGAAAATTAAAATACGTTCGCCAATTTACATGGCGAAGAATCAAAAATAGGTATAATTGTCTATTAGGTTGTTCGGATCAGTAGCCACATCGCATCGTTTTCATTACTTTGTGCCAGTTTATGCGCATTCTTTCGTCGACCCAATCGCAGATTTTGTGACCCTAAAGTAAATAAGGTTAATGTGTAACGCTAAAAGTCAATGATTTTTTTCGAATCAACAGAATTTTTCAGATTTCGAAGTTTTTATCATAGAAATCGTATTATTTTTTTGAAGTACGACATCTAGCGAAACATCCAATAATTATTTACTTGATTATTTCTTTCGTCACAACCTTTACCCATATTCCCTCTACTCTAGTTTCAGATTTTATATATCGTAACCGTCTTTTTAATCAAGGACCTGATACCTACCTGGTCATATAAAAATTATAGGTCTGTTTTGCTCTTACAATGACAATGCTTCAATTAATTTCCATTCAGATCACCGTATGTAAAAAATTTACATGCCTATGCTTATGCGTTCATGCTACCTCAGATTCATATTTTCTATACCTGGATGAAACCAGAGTCTCATAAAACTAATAAAAACAGACATGTATCATTTACTTTCATTTTAATATATATTGATAAGCAACTTCTCAGGTAAAGAACAATTACAGGGCGTAGATCCCTAAGAATACACATTTTTTTTCGATTCACACAAGTATTTCATTCGATTAACAAAATGTTTGACTGAGCTTTACGAAGAGAGCCAATTATTTTATTTCTGGAAAATTTTAATGCAATTTTTGTATAACTGTCAAAAATATTCATCAAGAAATATCGATTTCTTACAGAAAGCAAGAATAGTTACACAGAAATATATCTAGGACCATATATTTAATTGACTTCTTCCATTTTACAGAAAATTTTTCAATCTATTTTGAAAATAGAAAAATAGTGATTCTAAAGATCTAATTGAAGAAAATAGCTAGTTAGAATGAATATTTTCTGTGAAAAAGAAAGATAAATCAATATATATTTTGTACATATACTATTAACAGTTTTTACACATGTAGGTCATAGGAAAATGGAGGGAATTAGGAGAAAATGTTATTTTTCTAATGAACTCCTACAAAAATTTCTCACATCTGCTCTGGATATTTTTTAATATTACAGGAAACTATGTTATTAACAACATATGTATTCTGAAGTTTGTATTAAATAATTTCAGAAAGTAACAAGGGACAACAACAAGAATAATATTGAAATGAGAGTTCAAATAAGCAATGAGTGCAAGACAATAACATTGAAGACATTTTCTGCATTAATTTGACACGTCTACTTTAGTTTTTATTATTATGTTAACCTCTTTTTTTGTTTGATCGATATTAATTTTTTTTCCACTTGAGAGTGATTTCATAACTACAAATTGATGGGTAATTTCTTGTGGAAGTTGCCGACTAATTTTGAATAGAATTATTCATGTAAGAGTAAATAATGTGCTATTTAGAATCGGACCTCAATACGATATTGAGAAAAACGTTAGCAGTGATATCTGAAAGCAATGAATATCCTTCAAATATGGTAGGTAAATTAATCAATAAATGTTATGTTAGGGAGAACCTTCCTAGATCTTCAATTATTCAAAAAGACACTGATTCAAAGTTTTTTGTTCTTCCGTATGACCCAAGATACATAAACGGTTATGAAAGCATTTTTTTAAATCACAAGTAAATATCTTTCAAAACAACAACAAAAGTTACGTAACCCTTAAAACAATATTCAGGAACATGAAAAGTTATGGATATATAAAATAGACTGTTAAAACTGACAAAAATATATAAGGCAAACAAGGCTAGCTGCTGAAACTAGTTTCAAGGAACATGCAGCAAATATTTGTTCTCAGAGACCAGAAAAACACGCCGCCAATTTGTAATCATGAAACTATCGACGTGTGTCTAAAAATGAAAATATTCAGATTCAGGGCGTCAACTAGTGAAACTCGAGGAAAAGTGTTACAGTTTTGATGCTTGAGAACAGTGTCTGTTTTTAATTTATTCTATTTTACAAAATGCCAAAGATCTGCTACTTTCAAATAAAAGTCGATGAATCATTGGCATTTTTGGCATATTTTACTTGCTAGTTTGTCTTCCATCCCTTTTTACGTCCAGTATTATTGCTAATAATATTACAGTTTGATTAAATTAACACCTTGTAGAAAACTCGAGTAGAACTACTTTTAAAACTCTGAACACAATAGTTAAACATATATCTTCACTCAACTTAATATGTTGGGAATAAAAGCTAGGCTGCAAATCTTTATGAGCAAATAATTCGAAACATTTGCTCGTCCCTCAACCGACTACCAGAACTTTCTCGGTATCCTTTTCCTCCTTATCCGAATTCTTGTTTTTTCTGAACAGCAGCGGACACATGCCCAGAATACAACCCAGTGTGACGCCCAATACTCGCCCCGCGTTGGCAGAGTTTCGAGAACAAGGCATATCCAGTTGAATGGGAGACAGCCTGGGCGGTCGGAAACCAATTCTGTTGGCCAGTCTTTCCACGTAAAAAGCAGAGCCTATGCCTAGAATATCGGAAATGGTATTTCCTAACGCTGCAGCGCCCATGGTGGTGAAACAAAAATAGGAACCTAGATACAAGTCGATGTAGTCGCCCTGAAATCAAGTGATTATCGAGCGTTCCAGGAAATGGTAGAAACTTACGAAAATTAACATGAAAAAGTTGTCCAGGAATCCAAAACCGATGAAGGGGATAGAGTTAGCTATAGCGACTGAAAAACAAAATTAATGAGACCAAAAGTTTTATCGCACAACATAGGTAAATGAAATTATTACTAGTAAGTTAAGACAATTTTCGATTCTATGATTTTATCAGAAGTAAGTAAAAACTTTTTTCCATTTAGCTTATTCTACAAACATTCGTGAACACTATCTTCCCCAACAATGCACTTCAAAGTTTCGAGGCAAGATATTTATTTCAGCACCTCATGTTATGTTACATTTAGTAAAGTTCCTACTGTTCAAATCCAAAAATTGCGATTCAGAATTTTTTGTTTCTTATGTTTGTTTCGCGAAGAAACATATAAGAAAAACCAGCTACCTGAAATAGTGAGATTTTTCAGATTTCAGAAATCTTATATTTGAAACAAATTAGTTACAGAACATGTGTTACAAAAACTTTCTCCACATCATTGTTTTCTCAATGAAAATACTTTACCGACAATTTTTGAGATGAAAACACATTAGGCACCAAAAAGTATAAGCTACATAATGGAATTATTAGTTTTTCCGAACAACTGTTTGGCATATGAATTGATTAAACACATTTCATGACTACTCACTGTCGAATAAGTTTTTAGTTGAAGGTCTGGGAACTGAGGCAGCTGTAAAAAACAATCAAGTTAGAAAATAGAAAAAATTGCAGTGTATTACGTGTTAGTTTTCATGCAAAGCGACGGAGTTTTGATAATGTAAATTTTGCTTGATAGTAAAATACTAAATAAGAATATAATATTAAATTAAACTGATGACTTTCTAAAAAAATCATGTAATTTCTAAGGTGAATTTGAATACAGTATAACTTTAATTGTTTTGCATGTTTCAAGCTACTCGAAATATTTTAATTTAATTTGAACTGTGGTTCGAAAAAATCAATCAGTTTTACCGTTAAAAAATTGATCTGAAAATGACCCAATTCCCTTGAAAGTAATACGTGATATTCTCGATACATTTTTTATACATTTTGCAAAAAAACACATCAAAGAAGCATACAAAAAAAGCAAACATGCAATGTTGAATTATGATCCGTTAATGTTTAAATGCGTTTGAAAATTTAAAAAAGTTTCTACGTAGATCTACCTTATGATATCCAGAATATTGAAACAATAAATCGAACAAGATCACCTCTGAAAAAATATATTCGTGCCATAATATAAATACCGTCAGAACCTGTTTATTTATTTTTTCCTTTAGAGTAATTAAACCGTAACAACTCAGTTTTCAGCAGTATTTTACGTCTGAGATAAAATTAAACTCGCATACGGTGAGTTATAAATAACAATTTAGTGATAACTTTGGAGTTTGGTTTGTTGTACAAACCATTATGTTGCTAAAGTTGGACAAATTCATACAGTACTATCGGCAATTCTTGAAACTTGAAACATCGTAAAAGTTTTAAAACCAATGAAAATAAAATGTATGAAAGTACTTACCAAGTTGAAAATTTCATGTGATAGATACATTTATTTTACATTTCGATCATTTCTGTTTTTCACCCAAACAACTTCTTGGTTTGGCAGGTTGGTGCAGTAAATAAAGAGGAACAAGCATTTACAAATCAGTTCATGAATTCATTCGAGTGGGCATCATTAATCATCTTATAAATAGCACTTACTGAAGTTGAGACTATATACTTTTATCATAAATTGATAGGTATAAATACCAAGAAATAAATAAATAGATTGCGATGAACCTAAGTAATTGCACTAGAAATAATAACTGATAGATAATGAATGAATTGTTCTACAACTAAGTACTATGCTTTAAAAAACCAAAATCAGCATCCCAATTTCCATATTCTTCTTACCATATCCCGCACAATATTTCAAAACCAAAACCAAGCATATTCCCAGCATGTCGGTTAGTAAATATCAAAGACCTAAAATCAACAAAAATGTTCCTACCCATCTTCTTTTTAAGCCAGTCCTCGGGAAACGGACAAAAAGATCCTGTTGGATCTACGTCCCCTAATCTGGGCAGCTTACTGGGCCTGCCATACTTGCTCCTCCACCTCGAGGCTGCCAGTTGACCTTGAATGACATCCTATCTTCATGTTTACATTTTTCAAAAATAAAGGTTTCGTTTTAATATAGCCTAAACAAAATAAATACTTGGATATATACTTCGTGTGTTCATAGATTTTGGCGGATTTGCCGATTCTACGAGCTGTATAACTAAATAATATGTATATTTCGATTTTGCATCTTTCAGTACTTTACAGATTTCCATGGATTTATTGGCTCTATTCCAACTGAAATACCCAATTATGGAGGAATATGTTTATGAAAGCAGGTACTGAATAATTTAAACTAAACTAGGTATGTTAGAAATTTGCTCCATAAGCTTGAAACTATCAATTAAATACAAGTTCAATATCAACTTATAATTAATATAACGGTATGCAGTAGGTAGATAAATATAATTTATTTTTACTAGATTTTGTATCTATTCTGGGCAAAACATATTTTAATCGTTTTAGTACGCTTCAATAAAAGTTAGTTTCATTTTAGTCAATATCATTGTATTTAAAGCTCTTTAGTTTCTGCATATAAAACTATCCAAATGTGTGTGTAAAATTTAAACACAATCGATCAAAGATGATTGGTTCAAAATTCAGGTTCGAAATTTACATCATATCAAGTTAAATATCAAGTTAAATAAAAGTAAATATTAAACTTCACTGATTTCTGCTGAGATTATTGCGGCTGTTTTTATACTACATTTACCTTTATATGAATGTCATAATTCTGTTATAAACTTTATTTCCCTAATTTAATCCACAATATCCAACTGATATAATTTTTCTTGTTTTCAACAGTTACGGTTCTCATTTGCGAAGCATCCTACTTAGTAATCAGATTCTAAGCCCGATATACATATATGAGGTCGAGTATGACGTAAATCAGATGAAAACAAGCCGGCAAGGCCTTTTAGGCTTATCGATGTTCGTGTGACGTCAAAAAAAAGCAAATCCTTTTTATTGACAGGGATGCGATGAAACAAACTTCGGGAAAGCATCAACAAAATCGGCAATGCAATGCTGAATTAAAAATAGAATTCAGTGAAACTATTTAAAGAGTTTGAAATTATTTTTTTCGATATTATTTACAGGTACCCACAATATTTCTTGTTATTGAAATAATCTTTCATTAAAAAGTTCATAACAGACTCTGCCATGATTCACGAGAGAATTGGAGTAAATTTGCGGATACACAATCTGACCAAATCCGCTGGGATTCAGGTTCGGCTGATATAATTCCCTCTGCAGTGAAAGTATTAGTACCCTAATCTTATCAATTCTCTGGAGTATCTCCTTAGATGTAAATAGCATAGTTTCATTGAGTCATTTCTGAAATAAGTTACCTATTTACTTTATGTAAAATGCATATCTAATGAATGGACTGCCCCATTACTTGATGAAAATTAATAACAATATCCATAATAATAATTACACAATTGTTTACCTACCACATTTGTTCAAGGAAAAAATTTTTTATTTTTACATTTTCGTCTAGTTTTAGATTCTGTAAGTACCCAGGTAAGTAGGTATTCTTTAAAAAATATTCAAAACTATCTGGATCTGCCTTGACTCGACAGATATAATACTGTTTATGACACCCAAAAAGAATAGTGCTGTTAAGAAAACTAAAAAATTAGTGCAACTGCTTTAATTTTGACAACACACAATACTTTTAACTGCAAAATAAAGAGACACACATTATATCACGAACGAAGTTGTACAAAAACCTGTTCAATTTACCTTCATACTCATCTTTAATCACCTTGGATTGATATTCGTGCAGGGCACTCATCAAAATATTCCTTTCCTCGCCGTTGAGTCTCAGAATCAATTCTTGTGCCTGTAACTTGGACAAACCCTGTGTCGTACTGGTGGTCTCTGCGTGACCTGCACTACCCGATATCACTGAACTTAAACTCAATTTACAATTATTTACATTTGAATTCATATAACTTGTACATTTTACAAAATTTGTTAATTTACTTTGTTGGGGATGCAAGATAGGTATCAAATTATTTAATAAATTAGGTATGTGTTTAGTTCTTGTTATTTTTATTGCCATTTTAAGTCTTATTTACTAAAAATTATTTATACTTTGGTAAATCTGGACATCACGTAAATTTAGGTTAAAATGAAAATGACCACATACACCACACACAAACATAAGTTAAAAACTAATTTGGAACTTGAAATCTTGAAAAATAGATTATTGACAGATGATTGATGACAAATGAATGACGTTGATGATTAAGCTCAAAACAAATTTTACACCACAGAGGAAGAAACAAATGAGTTCTCCCCATTTCATGCTTCAAGTTTTGTAGATAGTGGCAGTGTTTGCTGATAAAGCCCAGTGAAATTATGGTGTTTCATGTGCAAAATTGTGCGATTTCATTTTAAATTATGCGACTTCGACGATTATAGAAAACAGGTGTGTATTTCTTGAATCCTTCAAATAATTCATGTGGTCCTCAGATATCTCACAAACAGTGGAACGAATTCCTCAAAATTATTGAACTATTCATATTTGAAAACAGCCTACAATTTGAACTCGATTTAACCTTGAATTCGAATGACTTTTCCCAAATGCTACTTATTGTTATCTTTCAGAAAAACCCATGATACGACCAATAAATTATCAATAATAATACAATTGACTGCAGTTATAATAAATTATCGATAATAATAGAAATTTCTACCTCTTGATCAACAATAGTAATAAAAACAATCATCAAATAGCATCGGACAGGTACTTAAATTTTGACAACTGAAAAGCTGCAATGGACAGAAAAATCGGATATCCTTCTTTGTTTTGAAAGCAGAACTGAGACAGCATTTCCGCTTTTTAGTATATCTGAAAATATGGCATTTTCAATTTTGTATTATGAAGAAATCAAAATTTTATTTTAAATTCTAACCAATTTTTACAGATTTATTCGGGGTGATGTACTTCTTGAAATTAATTTTTTTTAAACTGAGACATATGCGAATTCCTATTGAGATTTTGAATTTGATATATTTACAGAACTTCTATTGTCTAATATGATATAATATGAGTTGAAATAATTGAAAGAACAAATAAAATTAAACATTAAAATTAATAGCTAAAATAAAAAAATCAATTGAGCAATAAACCGTGAAATGAAAATTGCAATAAAATAAAAATGAGCAAAAAATTAAAAACTCGTTTTCTTTCTCGAATCTTTGTAGAAAACGCCTGAAATCAAATATATATTATGTTAAATTCAAAATATTTCGACATTGAATGACAATTTTAGCCTTTGCTACAATTCTATGTCCAGAATAACCATTTCTGCAGATTCTTTGATTCCTTATTTCCACTCAAAGTGTTACTTTTAGTGGGGAAACGCGAAATTAAAGGTTATTCATAGAAAGATAGAAGTGCTTGTCAAAGTATTCAATACGTCAATGTTATTTTTGGCGTTACTTGGTTATTCTACGGAAAGATGGAAACACATTCTTTTTTTTAATTTGAGATTGACGCAGTTTTGTATACACAACGACATTGATAGCCGGGACAAGAATTGAAACCTGTCCTGCGTGTTAGATCTTTAATTTATGGATCATAGTGTAAAAAACTTTTCACCCTTTTCACCTCAGTGTCAAACTGCCTTAGTAAGGTAGGCGTTATACTCAGCACCTTTGTGAATGAAATGCTGAAATTTATTGGATTTTATTAAATCTTCATAAAGAATGGCTTAGGTCAAGAGTTTTTCACAACATACTTTACATGGGGAAAGAGTCAGATAGATCAAACTAGAGATATTATATGCATCTTGTTCTATGGATTCAGGTTTGAGAGGAAAAAAAATGACCATTGGTTCAGCATATCAAACTCAAAAACTGAACAATTATGAATCTTTCAATTTTGTTTCGTCCTAACATTAATTTGGCAGTTGTCTTTCAATCAATAAATATAAATGATTTTTTGAAATTCAGATTTGTGAATTTGTCTTCATTTGTTGGTGTAATTCCTAAATAGATTTTATAAGAATGAGAAATAGTAAAGGACCTAAACTGCTTTTATTCAATATTCTGATGTTTGGTTCAGCAGTTACCGTTTTTTAGTTCACATCTCAAACTGATTGATCTAATTTTCATTTACTACTATGATATAAACATGAAAAAAAAATTAGACACAAATCAAAATAATAGTATTTACTAGGACTTCTGTAATGTAAACAGATTAATATTAGGTTTCAACACTTTTGGTGATATAGAATTTATACAGTTCTGCAAAATACATAATACTAAAGTCAGGTTTATTTGTAGTTCTATATATAACTGTAATTAATTTAAGAACCTTCTTTTATTGAAATAACTTATCACAAAGTTTGAAAACATACAAAATAGATAGGAGCACATTAAATAAAAGTTCAATATACCACTACTTCATTCCATTCCCTGTAATGGGGCTGACACTGTTAAACAACCTATCTTTGATCATCTGAGCCATAAGGCCGTGAATAATTTCGATTGTAGTCTTGCAACTGTCTTTAGTGGCTTTGAGAAGCTTATCCTCCGTCCTTTTATCATGGGGATCAGGTAATCCCACCATGAATCCGCCACGCCCTGCAACAGTTAAGGCAAGTCAAATAATGACTTGAAATTCCATTTTCACTCTACTTTACACAAACCTATAATAGCAGCTTCAGACTGCTCCAATTTCTCTGACAAGTCGAATATCTGTCCAGTGGTGTAGTCAGCATTGGTCAGTAAACTAGAAGAACTCAGAGTGTTGACCCAGTATTTGTTCCAGAGGGAATCCAGAAGTCTCCTGTCCAGAGCTGATTTGAAATACGACACTTCAAGTGAATAGTACTGTTTGCAGTGTACGCCAAAGTCTTCTATCTTGTTCAGCGGAATAGTCTGGTACTCGGAAGGTTCCTCATTCGCAGGTTTGTACCCCTAAAAATTATTTATTGTAGCAAGCAAAATGGTTTTCTATTGGGAAATTTCACCTTGGGGTATGTCCTGAAGGCTCCTAGACAAACTTTTCCCGCCGAAATTGTACGAACTGGATCGATTACTATGGCTACGAAAGGCTCTTGGAAATTTTGATTCAACATTTGCGTGCTTACATCTATTCCAGATAACCAACAACCATATCCAGGATGGCTGTGATACCATCCAATTGCATTTTCTTGTCTTCCCACCTAATGAAAAATTATCAGAATACTTTTCTTTGCTTTATGTTAAACTAACAGAACCACACCAAAGAATTAAAGATTTTGTTGAATCAGGTCATGACATAGTTTAATGCTATTTTACTGTTAGACTGGCAGAACAGAATCCAAATCTATCATATTTGAAAATCTTGAATTTGCTAGTTTTAGGCTTCTTTCAACTTCACTTCAAATGTATGGTGGGATACATTCATATCCTTCTCATTCACAGTAAAAATAGCCTGATCTAGGTAAAAAAAACATCACTTTGAAATGGTGAAAATAGGATCCAAAAAAGAAGTTGGATCATTGATTTTCAATTGGAACATTCATGTATGTTGTAGGAATTCTGTAGTAACAAATGTTAACCAACATATCAATACAATACTCTAATTCAAAAGTAATATCTTAGTTTTGGACTTACAAGTTTGGCGGCCTCTATGTAGGAACTCATATACTCATAGGCTTGCGCTTGAGCATTCACTCGTGTTTCTGTGCCTTCTACTGGTAAAGCAAATGAATCCATGACAAACATAGTATTTCCATCGACTTTCCCCAAAATCAGACCCATCACTTCCAGAGTACCTCCAGATCTAGCATGCATCACCATTTTTAGAAGAGCCAAGGCAGAAATTCTTATGTCTTTAAAAAAATGTGGGCTGAAATTGTATACAAAAATATTGTTCAATTCATATAACTGATGTCAAACAAAGCCAAGGGGGATTCATGCACCGAGTTTCAAGTCGTAAGAAATCATAGGCCTTGTATCATTAATTGTTAGTTTTAGTAGTAACAAATGAAAAACATGAATTATTAAAACTTACAACTTGAGACATTGGAAAAAACACTATTGTTTGAATACACCCTTAATCTTTCACAAAGATCCACAATAATTCTCTTACTCTTTTTCCCAAGGTTTTGCTGCTAAAATGTCTTGCTGCTGTTTCTTGTCATAACGATAAATTTCATCCACAGAGCTCACCACTTCCACGGCATTATTCAATTCCCAATTTTTTTGGGCTATCTGGGATTGGCTTTCATATTGAGACGATGGAGGTTCAATGGAACTTGAGCTAGTTGCTTTCGACATTTTTGCTTTTTCCGAAATGTTACCTTAGAACGATGAGATAACTATTATCTTTTCGCTGGTTTTTCAATGTTTTATTTGTGGCATTTCCGAAAAAACAAATCTCAATCTCTCTTCTCTCAGCTTGTCCATAGTCCATAGACAGCAAAACATGACAAATGACAAGTTGGCAGTGTTGCCAATAGAAATTGCATAAAATACGCCAAAACTTGAGACAAGATACTAATACTTTACTCAAACATTAATGAAAATCTTCACAAATTCGTCGCATAGCTTACTTTGAACTGTCTTTACAAAATTCATGATAGATGTAAACTTCATACACAATTTGAAAATATTTACTTTAAATGAAATAAATAAGTAGGAGTTCTGGTAAAAACATCATAATTGATATTGTACATATAATATCAAAATGAACTATAAAACTACTTATATAAAATTTTGAAATATTCAAAAGTAACTCACTTTGTAATAGGTAGTATTACCACAAAACCCCAAAATTGTATTGACAAATGTTTTTTACGAGAACTTTCTTATTTAGCAATATCATGAGAGCAATCAACATAATGAAACAACGAATCCGCAGGACGAGTGGTTTTATCTATTGCTGGTTGTTAGATTAGTATTGTTCAAAAATGAAGTTGGGTGTTGAAAAAAAAATGGATATTTATCAGAGACAATTTTTAGGTGGAGTGGTGTATTCGTAAAGATTACTTCCTGATATACCTATTCTTAGCTGAAAGCGTCGGTGTAAGAACAAAATTAAAATCATCAAATTAACTAAATTTCATTACCTGTAAAGCGAGAAATTTCAGCAAGAACATTTGTTTTTGAAAGTACAATGTTTGAATATATGAACGTAAATGACTAACCTCGTATTTGTCAACAATCGCCGACTTACCTACTAGATGCGGTTAGATCTGTGAATCATTTGATTCACATATTGATTTTGGTTATCTCGATAGTTATAGGGTTTAGTTACTGTCAACTTAACCCTTGAATTTCTGTAGCAGCATTTGTGGAAAATTTTAATAAATAATCTATCATTGGGACAATTCAAATAGGCCAGTGAGTATAATTGAAATTGTGCATAATGATGCATAACTAGGACCCAAGAATCACGTATATGATTCAAGAATAATCACCAGACATCAATTTCATGGCCATCAGTTTAATTGCTGTTGAAGCGAAGCGGTTTTGTTTTGTCAAAAACACTCGACGCTTGAAGTGGGATTGATCCAATTCTGTACAGACATGTTGACAGATGGAACAAAAATCGTTTTCAAATGTGAACATTCGTGTGCGCTTAATGCTTCTGTGAACGGAATGCCTTCCCTAGGTCAATTTCTGATAATCTGTTATTGTTATGGAAGAATTTTGAATTATTGATGTGATTATTGTGATTTGTCTCTTTTGTTATGATTTCGGAAATTAGTGTTGAGTGATTTGTGGGTGAAATACGTTTAGTTTTCATTTAAGTTATTCAAGAGATGAAAAGGCATTCCTACAAAATCTCTCCGAGTACATAGCAGGTGAGTTGTAAATTTTTATCATTTAAAAATAGATAAACATCTAGATTCACATCACAAGTGAATGGAATATATGTATGTTTATGTATTATACAATAATATTCATCCGATTATCTACTATCTTTTCATTTTAATAATTTTTTATTCATTTTCGTTTATGAAAAACATTCTTATGTCAGAATGTTTTTTCTATATACTTTATTTAATGCATCATATTCATCAAATGTCATTCATAACATATTCAATTATCGATTGCTTTAAATGTAAAACAATAAATGACTAAAGCAACAAGTGAAATTCGCAAACCAATTTGCAATAATTACGTTAGTGCATCGAAAATGTTCTGTGTTCAGGGACAGTTTGAATTATTCGTTAACACATCCATAATATTTATTAGAATCTGCGCCACACCTCACTCAGATATGAACAATTTCTCAAAACCGCTTTTTCTAGTCAGAAACAATTGTTTTGTTCGTTAATATACTCATTCCATAACAACTAACCGCATCCGCGATTTGCGCCACTGTTATAAACAGTTGAAACACTGCAACTATTGTTTTCATTTCGTTGTTTCTGTCGGTCGGCGATCTGTTTCAGTGGTTGATCTCAAGTGAAACTGCAATTTTCATGAACAAACAGCAGCCTTTTTTTTGGTGGATCAACGGCATCGACTGCTTGATCATTAGCCGCAATATTAGACTGTTACTGCTACTGGTGAGCTGATAAGTAGCAGGTTAGCAAATAGCGATTCATCTTTATAGCATGAATCTCATTCGACCGTTCTAAGTCACCGATTCTTTGTTCTGAATTATGACAGTCATCTCATAAATGTCACATGTGTCATGCGATACTTATCTTACTTATATTAATGCGAAAGTCACTCGCTTAATACTTATCTCTGTTTCTCCATACTGGTAAGTTGTAGGAAGCTGAAATTGGGTATATAGGTACTTCTTAGGTTTTAGATGCGCACTAAGAAAGGATATTCAAATATTCTAATTAGGGTGCCCCCAGTGGGAGTGAAAGGGAAGCGTTTACATGTGAAAATTACCTTTTTATCATTGTTTCTCCGTACCGCTATATTTTTGAAGACTCCAATTTTGTACGTAGGTTCGTTTTATGTTTTAAATCTGCAATAAGAATGAATTTTCAAATATCCAAACTGGGTCGCCCCCTAGAGATAAAAGGGACGCGTTTACATATGAAAATTACCTTTTTCATCACTGTTTCTCCATACCGCTAAATTTTCGAAGGTTGAAATTTTGTAGGTAGGTTCGTTTCATATTGTAGATGTGAAAGGATTTTTAAATATTCCAACTGAAGCGCCAGATGCGGGGGAATGCGGGGAAAAAGCCGCAAATCATTGAGTAACTCACATTTTTTTTGTGTCATCGGCATCAACTACATTGGTAATTAGCCTCGTGTCCTGGGTATGCAATATTAGTAACTCATCGAGCCACCTATGGAGTATCATAGCTATTCGCAGTACATCAGCCATGTAACGTTGCAGAATTATCCCAAATTCAACTAGATAAAGTCTCTACAGAAAATCTTCCGCTCATGAGTCGAACGCATTACTACTACGCCAATTCACCGCTAGGGACATAAGTTTTTTCAAAACATAATGAGCTCAAACGCATACGAAATCAGTAATTAATATTTTTCAAAAGTTTTGTCTCATAGTCTTGCGTCCGAGCTTTTCTTACTTCCCTGTCCCTTATGTTAATTGCATTAAACATTTCTGTCACGAATATTTTTTATCAAATTTCGATAAATTTCGCAAAAATAACAAAATTGGGTATGATGGTGGTACTATTAGCTCTTTGCCGGGACATTTTATTTTACATGAGTTAAGCTGAAGACGAACAATTTCTTCAATTTCCAAATTCCATGAATGGTAACATTCGTCAGCACATGACTAATTATTCTGTATTCAACTCCGATATCCAAATTTTACAAAAAATGGAACTGAGAGATTTAACGACTAAAGATTCATTTAATTAACAGAATCACAAGGGATACGTTTTTTGGCAGATCTGAGAGTTCTTAGTTTCAGTTTGATATCATAAAAACATTTTAAATTATATTTTCAATTTGAAGCATGTTCCTTTCTTTTGTGCGCTAAAACCAGAGAACGTGCTTTGTGGCTAAAACCCAGTCTGTGGAATATACTGAATGGAGCACAAATAACAGATGGCAGGTGACACAGAACATTTTTATGTTTGAGTGTTAGATTATCAGATATGAAATTAAAAATGAAATTATATTTTTCAACCTCTAAGTATAAATTCAGTTCATGGCCAAAATAATCTTGACACGTACCTTAGCTATGTTGTCGTGATAACGCCAAAATTTTATCTTGTTTTTTTGACTTATTCCATCCATTTCAGTGACATCCTGCCTTTGAAACATTTAAAAGTAAATGTTTGTAGACACTAAAGCGTTTTCCCAATAAACGGAGACATTTTTTTGGTATGTATATATAGAAATGAAAGGAATTCACTGAAATAATAATGTGATAATTTCAAATTCTCTTTCAGTTCTTGTCATAACTTGACACAGCCTGCCTTTTGAACTTTAGAAATCATGAGGGGTTTATCAAGAATTTTACAGCCGCACAAGGAAACTGTAGGTCAAATTGCCAGCATTGTTACAATAGCCCAGTTTTTTTCAGGGGCTTTTGTTTGTAAGGACATATATAAAAAAGGAACAACACAAGGCACCCCATCGACTCCTTTTATCGGGGGTCTAGTTGTGTAAGTAACTGTGGCATATAATAATAATAGTATGTTATTAACAAATATTTAGTAATAGACTGAAACCTTGCACTAATCTAGTATATGTTAATTTATCTTATCACTCCTCATTCACTCTTGAACAATTGTGATAAGATCTTCAGAATAATTATTAACCCCTTCAGTCCCAGATTATTATGAAGGTAGAAAAAATAATAATAACGAATGTTTCGTGATCAGAGGTCATCTTAGGATCATCAGAGGGCAGGGGTTGAACATTATTTTTACTATTATGTATATATTTTAGGAAGTGTCCCGCTCGGTGGACATCAGGACTCAAGAGTAATACAATAGTTTCAGTGAACACTTTTTTATTTGAATTATAATTTTACAAATGTATAGTTACGAATTCATTTTCTCTGAAAGGAAAGAAAACAGTATCTCTCTTTGAGAAAACAAAGATGTAAATTACACTTGTCACAAAAAACATGAGTTTTTTTCGTGCATTTTTCAAATTTACATCGGGTTGCTTTCACTCTTACGGTTCCAGCAGTATCTTTTTATATTTCAAAATTTCCAGAAGATTATAAGTGGTAAAATAATTGT
>WOGP01000446.1:0-24762 GCA_015342065.1 Leptinotarsa undecemlineata | reverse complement strand
TGAATGCCTTTGGATTTCAACCTCATTAGTAGTTCGTCCACTAGGATATCCCACAGTAGGGGCGATAATACTCCTCATATTATCCTATGGATAATATGATTACCCTTGTTTTCAGACTGGCGTTTATCCACTTACACAGGAGGGTTGGAACTCCTTTCTGTCTAGGGCTTTGGTGATGGGCTCTGTAGATGCGTTATTAAAGGCACCCTCGATATTGATGAATGTTGCCATGGCTATTTCCTTATCCTCTAAGGATTGATGAAGAAGACTGACAATTTATAGTTACATAAGATTCAAAATACTCCAATAGACTAGTCCTGATTTTTGAAATATTGAACGTGGGAACTGCTTTCAAAACGATTCATACACTTGAACAAGTACCACGTAACCAGTGAAAGTGATCGACGGGAAGAGGAAAGTCAGGGGTTTACGAAATAAGCAGTGAGGATTGCTACAAAAAGTATGTTGATCCAACTATAATTGAAAGTACTAAAAGAAAGTTATTTTTGTGGAGGAAATCTAAGATTTCCATCGACCTCCTATAAATCATTTTCACTTCCTCCAATTGAAAGGGGAGGTATTTCATACAGCTATAGATGGAGAAAACCTTTTTAGTTAACCTTGAGTTACTTTATCTGTGGTAAGTAACCTATCAGCTAGGAAATTTCAGCGCATGAGTGATCTCAAAAAACACTGTATTCTGAAGTGTGGGTCTGTAGGCAACAGATTGTGAAGACAGCAAATCCTTGACTTGAGAAGTCCAAGAAGTGGAATTTACATCTTGCGTGCATATTTAGGAGGTGATTCCCCATAGTGGTAGACTCAATGCTTTGGTGGAAGAGTGACGAGCGAGTTATCATACCTGATATGTATGGCTTTCCATGGAAGCGACATCCCAAATCGTTTTAGTATTGTGAAAAATCTCTCCCAAGAAGGTTGATGAGAATGAGGCAACACATGGATACTCTATGTATCTTTTTCGAATTGAACAAAAACTATCTGCTGTTGAATATGGATAACTATCTTGATTAATGAAGACTCATCAGCAGTGTGTTTATCATGCCTCAAATTCAACAGCAAATTGATTGATTCTTGGAATCAATTCGTATCCAAATGTTCCCCTCTCAGGAAGAATAAACTGAAAGCAAATTCTGGACCGGAGAATTTTTCTTTCAGAATGATCAGAAAATATTATCAATGCTCAGGTGAATTGAAAATCAATGATCGACGTTAGATTCCACAAAAAATTGGCAATGATGAGTACGAATACTCCTCATATGTAAAGTTCAACAGAATATCAAGAGTAAAAAGCCCAACAATTTGATTTAAGCAACAAAAATCTTCGTCACATCTTCATCACAAGATCTAGTATGCTTTTTGAGCATACCAGATATTGTGACATAGTTAACAGCGAAAAATGATTGTGTATCCGAAACCAAAATATGCTAATTGTACACTGACAAGTCTCAGCTGCTCCAAAGTTGAGGGGTGCAATTACAGACTACATGTTTCCTTCCCTTATTATGTTTTCGAACAGTTCAGTGTAGACAAAATTGTTTCATTATAAATGAAGATAGATTCTTCGAGATGATAAAACAAGATCATTACTAATTAGAAGTTCAGAATGAAAGTAACTGATTACGAACGGACTGTTCCCATACATTTGAAAAATATTTCGAATATATCAACAATATGAACGATGAAAGATCATTTTAGAACCGTTTTCTCACTCGTTTCTTGGTCTAGAGCAGCGATACTCAACCTGTGGCCCGCGGACTGCATGTGGCCCGCCAGCCTTTTCTATGCGGCCCTCTAGAGGCTCTAACCTTTTCTGCAGTCTGAAGGCTAATACAATATTTTTAGATTATTTGACTATTGTATTTTCTGATAACGACACAAAAATGTGTAGGGGTTTTTGACCCAAATGGAATACTGTGATCGAACACTGGAAAGCCTAGTGTTCGAATACTTGCGAACGGTGTTAGCAAGACCGAATGCCGGATGTCCAGTTTCATCAACACGTGAAAGAAAAATCATGATTCTTCTCTCTCTTTAGTCTTCAAGCTAGTAACATCTCATTCTTGTTCAAAGTAAAACTGTTCATTTCGAGGTTAGTTCCCCAAAGCCATGTGGTACTTGTTCATTTTATTATATTTTACATACAACGTCTAACTTTACTAACGCAAAACCTGAAAGTATTTTGTTCAGTTCAGTTTTATTATTGCGGCCCGCAAGGTCTAGCGACTAAGGCCCAAGGGAAAAAAAGGTTGAGTACCGCTGGTCTAGAGTAAGAAAGCGGTACGTGTAGTAGATATGATTTACTGAGATAAAGGCGTCGATCGATTCTTGATTTCCTATAGAACTTAGAATTCAAGTGATCCGGAGGGTAACCAAAGTGAAAGCTCTCAGTCGGACGCCATTTACAGAAATTTACAGAATTACTGTACTACTACTGTAATGTCTACTACTTTAGACCAACTCAGTTACACCGGGATAGGAGGCACTTCAAGAATACCAATAAAACAAGGAGTTCTGTTAAGTTGAAGGTTTAAATAGGGTTTTGCATCCCCACCCTTGAAATTGTTAGATTGAAATACTGGAGTATCACTATTTAACATGAATTGTCTTCAGATTATTAAAACAACGCATTACCACCCAAACCAATTCACTCATAAAATCCCTCTTTGTTACTGAATATAGTCCAAATGATCAAAGTGAACATAAGCCGCCATGGTGGAATGTAGATATTTCAAAATATAACTTTTGTTCTCGTAGTAAACACACATAACACTAATGATGTTTGTCGCAGTAACAGATGGAACGTTGGTTACTTTAAGTTCCTTTTGACCACAAGCCACCTGCCCTGATATCGTTTTTTTTAACGTGACTCAGGCCGTGAAGTCCTATATTCTTATATTGTAGTCCAAATGTTTGCACAAAATCGTTGTCTGATAATAAGATTCTCAAGCATGATTACCACCAGTTTCCTCATGAAATTCTAAATTTGATAACATTGCATTATCGTAATACAAATAATTTTTTCTTTCATTTATGAGACGGATACATATATTTTCTAACCAATTTTCAATTTCCTGAATGAGTCGTATCCAAAATAATATAATTTCACTCGAACAAAAAGTATACTAGATGATTCATTTTATTAATAATAATTTCGAAAGGTTCGTGATAAGACCTAATAACTTTCTATTTCACAAAAACCAATATTTCCCAAAGAATATACAAACAATTATGTTGGAGAAAACGTAGTCGTATTATAAATATTGTGTTGATTTGGTGTTTTGTTGTGCCTCAATGTAAATCCCTCATTCACGACGTTTAAAGCAAACGTTGTGCTTGCTGACCGAGAGGTGTTTTTTTTCATTTAGATCCCGGCTAGATAAGATTGAACGTGTTCTGATAGAAGTAAATGGGGTTGTATTGAAAAAGGTGGTTTAAACTAGTACATGTATGATAGTGAAACACTTTTTTCTTTCCTATTGAGTTCTTTTGAACTGGACGCAATGCAATCACTTCTAAAATATTGTTCAAAAAAGATACAGATATGTAATATTGACTATTCTAAATCTAATGATTTCTAATCAACTCGGAAGATTACTTGAGAGGTCATTTCATTTCATTACTGATTTCTCGGTTATGTTAGAATTATACATACTTACGTAGTTTCTACTAGATATATTTTCATCGATTAGAGTTTCTTATCCAGAATTGAATTGAAGCTCCCACAATTTGAGACGGAAGTTTTAAAGTGAATTTCAGATTTTTTGAATTGATAAAGATTGTTTTCCGAAACGTCGATCAGTAAAGGAAGCTAGGTATGAATATTTGAATTTTTGCTAATTGAATTTTACAAATTGTAGGCAAAATCTATGAATACGACAAGTACATGACTAATTGGACTTTCCAGGGGTTTATATCACGTAGTTTTCAGAGTGATTTCTACAGTTTGCTCTTTATTACAGATCAGCAAATTAACTGTTGAATTAGCTTTAATTTTTTGAGATTCTGGAAATTGTAAACCAAAAAGACCATAGGAAGTATTGAATCCTTCACAAAAAATATCTTTCAGAGAATTCCACTCACCCATTCCATGTTGACACAAAGTCAATGAGTTGAAATATGTTTCAAATCATATTCTTTACTCAATGAAACTGTTGGAATCAAACTTTCATATTATTCATTCTGACAATAATCAAACGGCTCAAAATATCAACATTTTTTATATTCAAAATAGTAAACTGTCTTGTTGGTTTCACATAAGTGGAAAATTCAATAGGAATCAAACCGTTTACTTCATGTAGTGTAGAACGATCAATATTCTATCAAGAAGATACTGATGGAAATGAAATGAACTCTCACTTCTCCAAAACTTTACGAAACAACTAGACCATTCACATCATTTGATGGATTTTATTATATTACTTTTGCACATTTTTCCCCACACCAAACGAAATATTTCAGTGAATCATGAAAACCGTTTGCATAATCATTAATTATATTTGATATTCCATCTTCCTTAATGAAATTAATTTTGACTTCACCGCGAAGCGTCATTATTAGGTGTCTATTGATATGGTGCAGAGTGAATTTGAATGATTGTGTGATTGTTTGACATCTCCGTTTGAATATTGAATATTTGATTCTGAAATAACTGGTTTGGAAAATGTTTCTGAAATAAGGTATTCACTTGGAAAAAAAGATAATGAAATTTGTTACAAATCGGTAATCCAGCATAAATTGCGAATGAGAAACTATCCAAAACAACAGATTTTATTAAGGTTCATTCTAGACTTAAAAATTATATCACTTAAAGGATGATTTTTGTGAAAGGTTGATATTGAAAAAAGATGTTGGTCTCATTAGTATGGAAAAAATTTGAAACAAGAGTTGTAGGGAATTGAATCCTCTACAATATTGATGATCGTTACAAATAGCATTGGAGACGAGATATTTGCAAAAAATGTGCCAATTAAATATCGATGTCACAAATTTTGTCCTTGGATTTCAATAATCGCGTACATGTTACAATATGTATGTTTCGAGACAACTTTTAGGAAAATAAAAACAACAATAAAAATCAATTGGCGCTCCGGGCAACTTCATTGATTCCAGTGGCACATTTGTTTTTCAGCTGCAGGAAAACCCGGAAAAACCTGCAGCACCACATCATCTGAAGATCTTGATCTGCCAATGTCTTCTCTCTAGGATGTCAAAATACAAGTTTATAGCTGGGTATCTTAAATTCCAAAATATTTACCTAATTTTGACCTCAATAAGGTAGCCCTGTAAGTTTCCCAGAACCCTCATTTTGGTCTACTGCATAATTACAAATTACCTTTCATGTAATACTCGATCTAGTACTCATCTGTGAATATTCCGCTATATTCATTCATCACAGTGAAGGACTGGAAATGGTTAGTTCAGCGAAATGGCATTTTCCACCGTCTCGGAAAAACTATCCCAGAATCTCAATTAAAAGCACCACATACACACATATGGCGAGGCAAAACTCTCCGAGCTGGAATATAAACTCAGCTAATCATGATGTTCACTGAACTCACAGTTGACGCTGGCAAGGTTGGTGTTTCTGGAAGTAACGTAGATGTTTATCCATCCGCCAGTATGAATATTAATGCTTTGGGATTAGCCGCACAGATGAGTTATGGCCCTGGAGAAGATACCACTCACTCCGCGCCTTACTTTATCAAGTTTTTTCTCCCCACTTTCAGTCGAACGACGGAAAAGGGAATGTAAAAGTGCTAATTTGCGTAGAGAGTTTTCCCCGTTGAAGGGCATTAAAGTTTGATGGCGTGTGTTTGGGAACTCTTCCGATGCGAGGATATAATAACCGTTACGTAAATTACCTAAAAAATAACAGAGTGAGCAGGGCTTTACTAAGTAATATTACTTCGGGAGATACATTCGTGATGCAAAAACTATTTTATTTATGGGAAAATTAAAAAACAGCCAAATTTTTCTGAAATAATACTGTATGAAGAATATCTAATACTGTATGAAGAATATCTAGAAAAAAATTTCGACCTGCACTATTTCCACATTTGATTTGAAATTATAGATTATTTTTCTTCTTTCATTCAACAACATTCTTTCTCTGTTTTTTCAATAATAATAATAATGGTTATAATAATAATTCGAGGTATCGAGATTTTCTCTTCGAACTCCTCGGACTCTATCCAAATCACCCTGTCAAGATGGTTGTTCTGATTATTGGATTATTGCAGTCGTTGGTGGAATAATGTCCTCTCTACTCTTGAATCTTGAAATCAAACCGGCTTGCCGCACTAAGGCAGCAATCTTAGTCGCACAGATGCAGAAGGCTGCCATTCTTGGCTCAATGCGCTTGCTCAGGGCACATGATTTTCGAGCCCAATGATGACTTACCCCACGGTGTGAGGAGTGGTCATTCGTTGATAATGCTGGAGCGCCCTCTCGAATGTACCAGCGCACCCTACGGAAAAAAAAGAAAATAATAATAATTAATGAGCAGGGATGACCACTAACACCCTTGGCTTTTGATAAGTTGCGACACCATTTACTCGAGCAACTGATACCGGCAGCCCAGGCGCACCCGGAGAAGGAGAACTCTATTCTCCTTCCGGTGTCGGCCGTAGGTCCACAGGCCTAACCACCCAGTGAACCCATGGGTTCCCAATAATCAAGGAAGAGGCCCCCACAACCGACTCGCTCGGAGGGGTCAGAGGCAAGATGGTGGGGCTCATAACGATGATTTTTCTGCCGATGACAACCCTGGTAACGAAAACGGACGCTTTGAGTGCACGCATGAGCTGAGGGATATCCTTATTCATTGCTATAGGGGTGGTGAGCCCGCGCGAGGAGGATACATAGCGTGATTGCACGCTCTGTGGTGTGAAACACATCCGGAGCATGCCGCCTTTCCCGCCCAAAATCTTATGGATGGCGTATCCTATCTTCGGCGGCAGGGCTATATAGCTCCTCCCCAGCTTGCTAACGAAGGGGTAGAAATGACAGTTCTACCACCCGTTGACACAGCTGGAGAGGAGACTCGCATCATGCCACCAATGGAGTTGATCAGAACACGCAGGACGCTCCACAGGATTAGGCCCCTGAAGCCACAAAAACTGGCTTGTTTGGATGCGGACGTTCATAGTGTTCTAACAGAAAAGGCTGACATCTGGGGAATAAACACCGCCATATATAATGTCATCCAAACGATTTCCGAATCGGAAGGACGAAATCACGGCCTTGTGGTTTGGAAGATTGAACGGCGTGTACACAAGATGGAAGCTAAGAACACATCGGCTGGACAACACGCGTCTCGTATCCAATGTGTGATGGATTACAGGGCGGTCATTAGGCTTTTCACGCCCATAGTGCGGAGAATAGCCGCAAATCTACGACGATTTCATCACACTTCAAGCGAAGACGTGGTGCTGACCAACAGACAGCACTGCCTTGATAGGATAGGAATGCTAGTGACTACCAAGAAGTCACTAGTGAGGCGAACGAGAAGTCTCGCGGAAAACTACAGGATCCGCAAGGTTCGCTAATTCCAAGAGCCTCCAAGTGTTGTGGATAATCCGCCGACCGCTGCTCAGGTGGAATCCTTCTGGGAGGATATCTATGAACACCCGCAGCCACTCAATTTAGGCACTCCAGCCCTAGCGCAGTTCGAAGTTTTCAACAGAGAGCTTCGACAGCCTGAGCTAAATGAACTGCGCAACCCGATAACCACGGATGACGTTCGAAGGACCCTTGTTGGTTCCAAGAAGTTTGCTGCATCAGGCCCAGATGTGCTGAATACTTGTTGGTGGAAAAAACTACCAAGTAGACACCGCCATCTGGTCAGAGTTTATAACTCATGTCTGGACAGAGAGCAGCCGATTCCGGATTGGTTTGTCGAGGGGCGGACCGTTCTTATCCCCAAAAGCGGAAATTTGTCGATTCCAAAGAATTACAGACCGATAACATGCTTGAATTCGTGTTATAAGTTGTAAACAAGCATCTCATACATACGAATAATCACCGCAGTTGACCGAGTGTTCGAACGGATATATGAGCAGAGAGGGTTGAAGAGAGGAATCACTATGTAAAGAGAACCTGATCATCGATAGATGTCTAACGCAGGACTCGATACAATATAAACGTAACATCTCTATGCCCTGAATCGATCACCGTAAGACATTTGATACAATTTCGCATGAGCTCATCTTGCATATGTTCAGATGCCTTACGATACCCGACAACATAGTGAGATGCATTGAACAACTGATACTTCGAAGAATTCGCTTCACCATAACATCTGGTCATGGAAGAGTCCATACAGGGTGGGTCACTTTCAGGAGGGGTGTATTTTAGGGTGATTCTCTCAGTACCCTTCTCTTCTGCATCTCACTATTGCCATTATCTGTTTCCTGGCACCCCAGGAAACCGGAGGCACAAGGTCACCCATCTGTTTTATATGGATGATCTTAAACTTCATGCCTCTGGAGAGAATGATCTCCATCATTCCTTGAGGGTGGTCGAGTGGTCGAAGAGTACACGCATGCTATCGTTATGAAATTCTGGATAGTCAAATGTGCAAAGGTCCGTCTCAAAAAAAAGATGATGCGGGTACTACGAAGTGGATGTGCAGTTCGTAGATGGAAGCATTCTACACCATCTGGATGCCGGAGGACGTATACTTACCTCGGGGTGAAACAACGCCAGTCACAGGAGGTAACAGCAGGGAAGAACTCTCTTGGCGACAAGTTGCAGCACAAACTTCGACAGATCTGGTCATCGAAACTGTCGGAGAAGAACAAAGTTGCTTCAACAAATATTCTTGCCGTTCCACGGTTTTACTTTCCCCGACAACAGGGAAGCCGTGGACTTTTGAGTTTCGAATGTCTACATGACAGAATTGTACTGGATACAGCCTATAAAGTCGTCAGGAGTTCGAATCTTCTGCTTTGCATGGTCCGTAACCATAAAATAGCAGGAATTGGAGCATTTTTTCTCGGGGCAGCTGCTCGAGAACCTGATGAACTCGGTACAGTTTTCGACTCTGACTTCTGTGGAGACACAAGGATAAGCCAGTGCATGGGATCTTCTTCAATAACATTGGAAAACTTGGCTTATCAAAGCGTCTGACGTTCGCTTTTCTCAGGTTAACCCATCATATCTATTTATACTTGGAATTCCAAAATTAATCCCATACTACGAATATTTTCCAAAATTTACTGAGGTGTTCACTTTTTACTCTGTATGATTTATCGATTTTCAAACGTTTGTCGAAACTTTTGGATACTTTTATCATAATATGTGAATTGAAATCATAAGCTCGCTATGTGCCTTACGAAGTAGACGTGTTTGTATGTAGAGCTGACAATTTTTTCATTCTATTAGAATCTGTGTGAAAATTAATTTAATTGTTCTATAACAGAGGGCATTATACGGCATACTGCAGACAACCATATACTGGAGCGTGGCACAAATACAACGATTCAGGTATCACCATTTTCACCAAAATCGCTTGTGAGTGGAGAAGCATACGTCCTTTTTCATGAAAAGGATGGAACAAAATCGCACCATTGAGATAACTGGGGAAAAGTTTTTTGTGCAATTATTATTTGCACAATAAATATATTTGTTGAATGAAAAAAAAAATAGGTAAATTTATTCAAATCTATTATATCAAATGGCAAGAACGACATCATTCAAAAATGACGAAGATAAACTGCTCTCAACAATTGAATCATTAGTCACCAATGTGTGCAGCTCAGAAGTATTTATTATTGCAATGTGCAACTCATTTTCGAAAAATATAGTAGAAAAATTTGAAGGGGAAATTGATTCACAGAAAATAAAAATCTTCACTCTTAACTGAAGAAACAAAGTGACACGATTAGTACAATCACGAAAAATCAAGAAGAATTTGAATAACCTTTACATCGCAAAAATCTTCGAATATATGGAATGGACGAAAATAAAAATGAAAATTGTAAGCAGAACTTTGTGGAAATGATTAACCATAAAATGGATTTGAAATTAACTATAGTAGTGTAGTTTAGGGCAAACTGAAAAGATCGCTAATAAAAATATTACAGTTTGGGGCGAAATTTTCATTGTGAATACAGGTTTTGAAAACGGAAAAGGATTGTTTTCGGAATCGTTAACTACTTAAAGTATTAATATTCAGTTTTTTCAATTGATGCTTTCCAATGTACAGGCAAAATTTATGAATATTACAAGTTTCTGACTGATTAGACTTTCCAGTAGTTTATTTTACGCAGTAACTTTTTGGGGCGAACTTTTCAGTTTGCTCATTACTACACTTCATTTTCATTTGGTTCATAAACCAAAAAAAAACACAATAAAATAAATTTGTCCTCTACAAAAAGTTGAAGAATAATCTCGACATTATTGGATTCATCCCGAAACTTTGAGATTTGAAAAGCACTTTTTGAAGATTCAGCTGACTGTAATTCCACCAGCAGATCAGCTTCTCTGATAGTTACATATGCATGAACGTCATTGCATTGTCCTGACGCCGGACCTTATATTCCTAACACACATCATGGCTGGGCCGTGCCTGGAGTGCCCACCAGAGAAATAACGCTGACAGAGTGTTCCTGCCGATGGACCCACTTCGTGTGTTTATTTTTTAACGAACTTATTGCTAACTTAACATTTTAGAATTTGTATGAATAGTTATTGAGAATGAGATGAGGTATTAATTGGTGCGAACCATTCTTTTCATATTGTTATTGCTATAAGCTTTCGGAAGTAAAGATCATTGGTTGAAACAGAGTTATCAAAGTGAATTCATTTATTTCTGTATGACTTGGTAAATATTCGATTCATAAGAGGTTTCTCCTAATTAATCATATGTTTGAATCTCCGGACCAAATGACTGCGAGATTCAAAAAATAACTTAATACCGAATATTCCCGGACAGTTGTTTGAGTATATGTAAAAATGTCTAACAAACGAGTTTTGTCCTATTGTATTACTATTACTATTAATGAAAGGCCCACCCTGTCGATTACTCAATTGATTATTTTCTTAGAATGCTCCTTGCCTTTCATTAGGAGTGCATTGCCACATGATTGAGGTTCATGCCTCAAACCAACGTCTCATATTGAACATAATGACTATAATACTGTCACAGGTCATATGTCGCTACGAAAACCGCACTTTGAAAGTCCAAACTTTGTTAAGGGCGAGCCAACTTCACCACTTCTTGCAGTTATGTTTTTATTCGAGATTGTCTTTACTATCTAAAGTTCGTCGAGTTATCTAACAGAAGCTGGGAAGTTGAGGAAGAGATGATGAAAACCGAACCACAACGATGATTTACTATGAGGGTCATTTTTTGCAAATAAATCATATTCACCTTACAAGTGTAGTCTTTTCTCGATCGATGTTCATATTTGATATTTGCTGTTCAGAAAAGTTCAGAGAATTATTGGTTGCGGGTGAACATTCTGAAAAATTTATCTGAAAAAAAGAAAAGATAGTGTTGCGTTTCATCATCCACCGCCAATTTCATCATTTCTAAATAACCTTTCATCCTGATGTAATAGATTGACTGAGCAAAGTAATGTTTCAAATGAAGACTGTAAAATATATTTCATAAAAATCTAATTTCCTGATGCATATAATGCATAACAGGCTAGATACTGAATATTGAATGATACGCCTTAATTAATTGTGAGTTTAGTTAACAATAGTATTTGAAGTTTTGATGATACGTCCATTTTTCACTTTGGTTCACTGATTTTCGAAATGATAAAAAAATAGTTAGAACGAAATCACCGGTTTTCGAAAAAAACATTTCACTATTCCAATTTCCGGAATACACTTCAATTTCCTGAATCCACTTGTGGAGCTAATTCCAAAATTATATCCTGGCCTATCCTGAACACCTCCTGTTGTCGTGGAGCATCTACACTTCATCTCACGTTTAGTATCGTTTTGGTGGCGTGAAAGTTAAGAACATACCTTAAAACTTGATGTTTTCTATCGGTAGTTCATATCAAGAGGAAATATTCAAGCTCTTTGTGATCTTCTAAAAACGTTTCAAGCTATCAAAAACCGCATGGGATCTGCCGCCCAATTCTGCCGCCTTCCCACGCGCCGTTCGTGATGGGTCAGTCTCCACTGGGGTTCTCAAATCCTCGTCCCTTCGGAGCTAATATCTCCGGAACGAAATTCCGTAAACCAACGTCAATTAGTGCATTAATTAACACCTTCATTGCCGAATACCTGGTTGATTTTTCTGTCTATTTTGGTAGCGCTTTGGCTTGATTTGAATTCAAAGAGAAAAATTTGCCGAAAATCGTTTAATATTTTTCAGAAAAATCCTAAAGGCGTTATAGGAGCGGTGACTGTGCAAAAGTAGCCATTCACGTTGGATTTGTATCGCTGGAGATTAAATTTAGTTAAACTCAGTTCTCCAAATGGAAGAGTTCTCAAACAGTGAAGTTCGAGGTGTACTGAGTGGTACCTCAGAACGATGCGCAGTCACAGTCCGTCGTCTATGTACAGCTCTTGGTGGAATCAAATGTGCCATGACCCGTGAAAGTATCCATGCAAGAGAGACAAATCCCCAACCTTTCTTCGATGTTTCAGACTATCAAGTTTGTTCGTGTCTCTAGTGAGGTGGATGGTGGAATGTGGTGTGGTGGAATGAGGTGTGGTGGAATGGAATCCAGCAGCTTCAGTGTATGCTTAGACGGCGCGGAGCTCCATACATGAGGACAATATACAAAGAAGGTCTGATCTCAGCTTCATGAAGCATCAACAGTTGCTGAGGTGTGTGTAGTTTTTTGATTCGGAACAGTATTCCAAGCTTTCCATAAGTAGCCTTTGCAATTTCAGCGACATGATTGTGCCGCCACAACATATTGGTGATCATTTCCACCACCAATAGACTTATCAAAGCAGGAATGCCTTTATGAACTTTATGAACACTTTATGAACTCCAAACAGTGAATTTGTCAATTAATAGTTGAAAATGTGACAGCGAAGTTCTATTTTTATGAACAAACTTTCATCTAGATTCAATTAACTTCATTTGCAAGCGAAGAATGACAAAAATTATTGATATCAAATTTGGCTATTAAGTAATATGTATCGATATAAAAAATTGTGAATATCTCGAAATCAATCACCTCCAGCGTTGTTGAGGAGGAGTACCTTTTTTAATTGGAACAGGTGTTCAAATTGAAATATGTGAATTAGGTTTTTTCATGAAAAGTACCAAAAACTTACTGTCAAAAAGTTAGGGCAATTTGGAATAAATAATGAGAGCGTACGCAGCGCCATCTGGATGTTACATGAAAAATAATACGAAATTATGATTTCCCACGTCAAAAGAATTCCGGGTACCGAATTTCGTCCAAATAGCTTATTTATTGCAAGAGTTATTTTCAAAAAGCGATATGGAGCGAAGATATGGACCTACAGAAACACGTTACTTAAAAACGGATAAAACTTCTGAAATAACCAAATATTACAAAGTCTCACCGATTAGTTTCAAGCAGGCAACAATGCGAAAATTAAAAATTATTCCTATACTGATGAATCAAAAATAATCGTGTTACAGAAATGAAATGGTTTTGCGTATCGTGTCAACAATAAACTGATTGAAACACACACAATATTAACCAAAAACTGTGTTCTACGGGAACTAAAATAATACAAATAACAATTTCATCGCTAACGATATATTTTCAGACAAAGCAAAGTATTGTTTGAATACGAATGTTGATTAGCAAAACATCTATTATAGGTCGGATAAAATCAACACGAAATGCAAAAATACTGTATACAATTATCACAAAATGACATTGGGTGGGCTGGTTTTGTGTGAAATACGATTTCATGTTCCGACAGGAGCATTGGTTCTGCATTTTTAACAAAATACAATAATAAATGGTTTGACTGAACGTTTTCTCACTTTGGATATTTCAGATCCTAGAAACTGATTTTAACAAGATGGCACATCAACACATTTCACGTGCATGAGTTCATAGACAAAACTATTCCAGAAACGAGCACAAACAGAGCGTCTTCTCATAATCCTGATAATTACTTTCGGCCATATAATTGATAGACCGACTTTTACCGAGTTTTAAAAAGGTACTCAAGTGACCCATTTAGAATATATAGTCAAGCTTCATTGATCGTGCAAATTCCCTTGGTGAGTTATCCTCGAATCTCATAAGATGACACTGATCATTCAAAGCGTACTCATTTAGTTACGGATGAGTTATCCGTATTTTGTAACGGGACTCATGCTCTCGTATACTCATGTTCATTTTCCTTTCAAAAGTTTTTGATCAACAAAAACGTCAAATTCCGGGTAAAAGCCAAACCCCGCACTTTTGTATATTGGAACCACGGAAAATCGATGACGATGTAACATTAATTTCTGATCTCTGTGATTGTTCAGTGATACCCTACCATACTATGAATTTATATTGGTTATTTGGCACATTGTATGTTTATGTATGTATTTTCAATAGTTGGGGATCTGTACATAACAAGAATGCCATCTGAGGAGAGATCATCATATCATATATGGGAGGGGCTGTAAAAACTCATCTCAAACAGTTATTTATTCAGGAAAGCTTCTTGATAAAAATATTATGAAAAACTATAGATATCCATCTGATGATCATTTCAGTAAAATGAAAGTGATCGACTTGAGACAGTTGTATTAGTTCAAAGTCAGCTCAAAATACCATTGAATAAAATATCAGGCATAAGTGTCAACTCATTGTTATAGTATCCGCCAAACAAATTTTCATATTGTACCTTTCATGTCAAAATCTTTCGAAAAACACCTGAAAGTTTAATTATTGACATTATTGAAGAAATAAAATCAATAATTACTCAAAATATTATCTAGTTTGTACAAATTATTGTACTATGTATATATCGTATTATATATTATGTTTGAGGTCTAAATATGTATATTGGACGTCTAAGTGTGTGAGCATATGTATGAAGTGTAAACGTGTTTTTGATAAAATTGAAATTTGTTTCTTTTTTTGTCAGATTTTTTTATATATTAGCAATATTTTGCATATTTTAATATTTGTTCCACCATTTTGAAATAGATATCAAGTTATTTTTTGATTATTTTTTATTTATTTATTCATTGATCATGAATAAATGACAAATCCGTTACACCTTTCTTTAACGACTTTATGTTTTTGTTTCGAGGTTTGATCTACAAATAAATTGATCATTGATATAGAGCTCATATGATATAATATGTATATTATATGAATATGAACGTATAGAGAGTACATTCGAAGCAAAAGGATCATTTATCTCAAGTCAGTATAGACACCTAGGTTGGTTATATTCTGTCTGATACTGAAGTAGATAATCAGAATCAACAACGGAGAATTTGGGATCCAACCCCATATATTACCATTTTGGCCTACCATTATCTTAATCAGTAATGCTATGCCCCATCAATGCATCATTGGAACCAACTCACTTTAGTACACAAGCCTGAGCATGGTTAGCTGCCATATCAGTCTATGAGATCTATCCATTTATATGAAAGAAAGATGAGGACGGCCAAAGCGGTACGTTGCAGAACAAAGTTTCGACATTGACCGCCCAACGAAATTGACCATATAACCAATTTCATATTGCTGGAGCGACACGAAAAGCGATGCAGCAGGTAATATAGTGCACACTGGTGAGATCACGTACCACACCGATAATTATCGGGGTCGCGTCGGTGAGGGTGACACAGCTGCCGAACCTATTAAGCGAAAGAAAGGCGCAATATCGTTCCAAACGTTCATTTTGGGTCAGCTGTAAGACGTGTGATTCTCTATTTCATCCGTGGAATTGGTGGAGAAGAACCAGTGCCTCTCCAGTCCCCTGGAGTTGGCTGTCCTTGTTTATCTTTTACTGCCTAAACCACTGTGCATGCTGTTTTTGGCGAGTGTATTGGCTTGGGATGTGGGGGTTGAGCAAACCGACCATCGGATGCCTGCTTCCACGTAGCCCCGCTGTATATGAAATTGACAGAATCACTTGTGATTCTGTTATTTCCTTACTGAATGGCATTCCAACGATGACAAAAGCCTAAGGTGTGTGTATCCGTGTGTATCAGCTGTCTGTATGGAACCTTCGAGATACCGGGCACCCTCTCGTCCTAGTATAGCCTTGTCACGGTAATGCGAGGCTCTGCCGTGATTGACCATCTTTCCCTTGCTACTTGTAGAACTATTATGGACAGAGTAAACTTAAAAATTATTTCTGACGCTAAAACTACAGAGGAGATGGATGTCGAGCTTATGACTTCAACTGACCTTCCTGTAAATTTAGATTAGGAGCGAGAACTTCTCGCCACTTCAACTCCTGATCTAATAACTGAACTTAAAAAAATGGTTTGGTGGTGCAGTCAGGAAACGACTGAGTCGTCTTCTCAAGAGCGGGGTACCTTGTGAAACCGCCTTGCACCAAATTCTGTCCCCGGTGGTGGAACAAACCCCCCATGAGCAGGTTAGCAAACGTTTGCGCTCTAGTGATGAATCACCAAAAAGCCCTGCACAGTTGAATCTAAGGCATCGTCAGGTGAAGCTGACGTGCAAAAGCCCTCATATGGGAAGGTTGTCGCGGGTATCAAGGTGGGAATCTTGCACCTTGACTATATGACTACCTCATCAACGATGATACAGCAGAGCATATACTTTGTGCCTGCCTCGCTGGGAACCGAATCAGTCCATTAGAGGTCGATAGAGCCATACATCTGACCTGAAAGACCATTCACCATACAAACCAATCGTTTTCGTTATGAAGCTGGGTTCATTTGGTCGAGTGTTAATAGGTGTGAGCCACAATAAACTCTTGAGGGTTGCGGTGGAAGGTCGAATAGACACACTCACTGTGGACCCTACCTAACCCAATCAGTCCCCTTGACACCAATATCATTGGAGCATGGTAACTATTTGAGATCATTTTATAAAACTCTTCAAATTTCTGTTCATGTCGAGAGATCTCACGAAAAACCACTGCTAAAGTAAGTACACTCATTATATAGGTGTACCCAGTGTTTTCTAGATTTCCATTTTCTCTTTTGCAAGTACCGATAAGCAAAAAGAACGTCCTCCTCTGAGGAGCTCATGACGACTGATGAAAACAATTGATCCGTTGGCTATCCTCTAGGCTATCGTATCGCTCCAGTTTGACGACAATTTTCACTACAAGGCAACTAGTTGAATCCTGTATACATAAACAAACTATTCGTGATTGGACAACTGATAACGATATTTCGATTCGAAAGATATCCTTGCTCACCTGGAGTGATACAATATTCAGCAGCAAAAATTGAACGAACTCAATATAACTTCAACTGACGACACATGCACCTTCGATTCAATGTCTAAGGCCCAATTCACACAGAACCGAAGTGGCGGAAGCAAGGCGGAAGCAAGGCGTATGCAATGCACACACAAGGGCGGGACAATTGTGAAAAAGAACGCCAGTCACCTGATTGTGGACTACAACGTGGCTTTTTCAAGCAGTGAAGAATATGATGAAGATATGTTGGATTTGGTGTAATTGACTGATATGAATAAAAAAAAGATTTGCAGAAGGACAAAACTGGTGGAACATTCAACGCAATGCGTGAATTGAACATGTACCCAGAACGGTTTCAGACTTATTGTAGGATGTCTCGTGAGTGATGGACGACCTGGAGAAGAAATCGACTAATTGGAGGGAACCAATTTGTCCAAAAGAAAGACAACTAATTACTTTGAAGTAGAGTGAAAAGTTGTTGTTGTTAATAATGATTTCAATTTGAGAAGTAGAGTTGATTTAAAACAAATGTTTTTGCTTTCAATGCAGTATGGAATTGCAAGAAAAAACAAAGTGAAAAATTGAATTCAAAACTCATAGTTCTTAGAATCCAGTTATACTATTATTTTTGAGTAGTTATAACAGCTCTCTGACGGATAATTTACTTTGGGGAAAATGTAATGTCCATGTGAAAAAGGTCTTCTTTGATGTCAACTGGCGTGCCACTTCTTGTACACCACAAGAGATAGAATAGAGTCAGGGCGAGGGCAAGAGGGCGACCACCCGCAACACGTCACCCCGGTGAACATTGGTTACAAAGAAGAGACGCGGAAGGGACAAAGGCAGGACCGCATCTCTGCCAGATGTCCGTTCTGTGTGAATTGGGCCTTAGGCTCAATTTATCGATATTTCGAATTTTTCGATAATGAAAGAAATCAATATCCGCCGTAATACAAACCAGCTATTGTATACCACGGAGAAAACTGTATAGAACTGAAACAAATAGTTGATCTCAAGAAAATAGTAACGTGGTTTGATCATAAACTGCTGACGGTAAACTACAACAAATATAGAATAAAGAACATACTTTTGTCTAGGTTCTACTATGTTTATTTATTCGTAACGACCGGTTTCGGCTTATTATGCCATTTTCAAGTAACTACAACAAAATAACTTTAATATCTTTCGCCAACAGCAGGAGTGGTTTGCCAAATTTTGATAATCTAGTCATCGAAGATAACACAGGGGTAACAAGCTAGATAATGCGTGTTGAGAAAATAAAATACCTAGGTTTAACTATAGACCAGTCTTAGGTGGGACTCTCATATCAACTCTGTTATTAAAATTGAAATTTAAATATATTCAAACAATTGTTAATTTACCTCAAATGAGAATCATTTGTAGTGCACTTGTAGAATCTAGGTTGAGGTATGCTATACCTGGTTGGGGGGGAGAGTTGCTAAAACCCATCTGAAGAAATTGAAATCATTACAAAAAAAGTTTATGTAAATAATATACAAAAAAAATCAACTCACCCTTCAGACGCACTATTCAAGGAGACACTACTTCTCGATATGAGGCAGCTCTACTTCATAGATGTTGTGTCATTCCAATTCAGAGATAGAAACAAGCAATTTGTAGATCATCGATGTTTCACCAGGCACAAATTTAATGCAAATCTCAGAACAAATCCGTCTACAAGAACCCTATCTCGAAGATGCCACACTTATCTTGCAGCAAGATCATTCAATACCCTGCCAACTGATATAAGTATGGACTCAATAGGACAAAATAGTTCGAGACCAAAGTAAAAAACTATATGCTTGGTTCAAATAGAATGTATATTTGTAATTTAATTGATCCGAATAATAGTCGAGTTAAAAAAATATGTTACCTATTTTGTTAGGAAAAATATGTGGTTCAAGGGGATATCAAAATAATTTTATATTCCTAATAATTTTTTCATTGTATTCATCTCATCATGTTTCATAATATATGGATATAGGATTAAAATTTAAGGCTCTTAGGTATAAATTATAAATGGGAGAAAACCTGATTTTTTATTCATTTCTTTTTTTCTTTATAGAAATACATTCATTGTAATCCTTGAATAGAAAGACTATGTATGTGTGTGTATGTATATGTGTGTACTTATATTATTGTATTACATACGTTTTTGATATATTAATACATATAGAATACATATAGAGAGCATACATTATATATGAAACCCCATACGCAATCTATGATTTTTGTGGGTAACTAGTTCCACCTGGAATCCTTTTCAAAATGTGAAGTGTTGTAGTTTACATTTGTTGCCCCGTAATACAATTATTTTCGAAAAGTTTACAAATTCTTCGTCAAAAACAACACGTCATCTCATTATGATTCAATAACCAAAAAATCGTATACCTACGAAGTCCATCATTCAAATTAAAGTTATCATGTATCGACGTGACTTGAATCAACGATAAATTCTTGGCCTACACATATGCATCTTCCATTCAACGGTACTGGTAGACACTTTTTTATTTTCCACTCTAGTTAGTCTCACCTGGATATCTATATTTACATTTTTTTCTTATTTGTTACTGAGATAAAATGACCTTTCAGCCAATTCATTATGTTTCATGAAGGAAAGAAACACTAAGATATGTGCATACAAATTATTATGACTTCAGGTTTTGCTTTTCCCGCTGCGAAACTGAGCACTAGTTGAAACAATTTGTATGCTGAAAACTTCAATAAATATGTATACAAGAGAATGAGAAACGCTGAAACTGATAGTATAACAGTAGGTCTGCCGGAATATAATTAGATTCTGTTCGTCGTAACGGTTTCCATAAATTTGTCCTGTAGTGTCTGAAGATTGTATCGAGGAGAGACACATGCGTACTAGAAAATGAATATTTCAAAATATTCATCTCTTTCAACTTCGTAGACCGTAGGTTCTGGAAAATGCCTGCTGAAAAGTAACTACTACTACTGCTAATACCACGCTGGATATTGAATTATATTCGACATACATTAATGTAAGATACCTCACAGAGTTCATTCTCGAAGATGTTTCTCGTTCATCCAGTAGCAGGACCATGACGAAATTATTCAAGATCACCTACAGACCGGTTTCGAGGTATTACCTCTCATCAGTGCAGGACCGATCCGACCTAAACAATGAAGCTGAAACCTTCGTCCAAGATACAGTTTGTTAACTAGTAAGAGCTCTACCCCCAACAAGCATGCATCATATCCTTCGGTGTAGGTAGTTGGGAGAGATGAATATTTCAAATTTCAATTTAGAAATAATCATTTCTCAGTGAGATTTGTAAAATGTCAAAATAAAAGAATTTTGAGAATTGATGAACAACTATTAATTTTTCAAACAAAACCAATACACCGAAAGCGATTTCTCCAAGATTTATTTCATATAACTGATTACATTTGAGAAAAGTTTGATGAAAAAAACTTATATAATCACGAATATTTTTGAAATGAAAATAATGAGAGTATGAGACCCAACAATGATACAGTAAAGAACTTCATATATATTTGTACTCTCTCCGGGTTTCTGCTTGTAGATCTCCATTAGTCCGGCATCCAACAGTCCGGAATGTCCGATAGTCCGACATCGCTCCGGAAAATTGTAAAAATTTTTCCAAAAAAGCTATTCGGAAGGTTACAGGATCATCCGGAAGCGCTCGGTATTGTTCGAAAATAATTATCGGCCGGCTAGTCTCAGCTGTCCCAACAAATACAGGTGCAGTGCAGCAAAGTTAAATGAAAATGCTGGGAGAAAGTTTGACCAGCTGCAATCTCTGCATCTGAACTATCAGACTCTACAGACTGCTGAGGAAGGAAACCATCAAAAAGCGTTGACCAAACTTTTGGATGTCGATAAAAGAGCTGACAATCCCTTGAAAAACCTGCCTGAAGATGAAGTAGAGAAGTGGCTTGTAATCGAAGAGGATGAGACTGTTGATCAAGATTCAACAGATGGGGACATTACCAAGAGTGTAGTATACCCTCAGGCTACTCAAAATCTTGAAGGAAGTGACTCAGATGCCGAAACGGAAGAAAAGAAAAAAATCATCTGGGCAGAAGCCGCACAATCACTTAATATATACATTTTATACTAAACGCCAAAAGTCAAGAAAACAAAAAGCATTCGTGACTTTTTTAAATCTAAGTGAGATATGTTTTACAGTTTTTACCAACCCACGTATACATACGTTATATGAAAGATAAAATAAACTTTGTTGTGTTTGCATACTCTATTTGTAGTTGAATTATTTACCTAATTGTCTCATATTTACGATTTATGTATGTATGTTGTTAAAGAAACAAAATACATACATTTGTTTTACGGCAAAGCCTACACTAAAAGGAAGCGACACTGCCCGATAGACCGGAATTTTCGGTAGTCCAGCACCGAGCCGGTCCTGAAAGTGCCGGATTATCTGATGCATGCAAGCATGGATCAGAACCTACGGTGTAGGTAGTTGGGAGGGATGAATATTTGAGAAATCAATTTCGAAATATTCATTTCTCAGTGCGATTCATTAAATGTTAATAGTTAATTTGTTGTGGAATTGACCGCGGTGGTAGTGCGCCCGACTCACGATCGGAAGGCCGTGGGTTCGATTCCCGCTTCGACCAGATATTTTTCTCCAGAGAACTCATCTGGTTGAAGCTGGGTTGATTCTGCAACCGTGTTAGGAATCACACGGTAAAAGGTAAGACCTTGTTAGTCTTTAGCTCGCACAAGTTGAGAGTTGTCGTTTGTATGGAGGCGAGAGCTGATTAACGGAAAAACAGATTTTCAAAAATTGATTGATAAACAACGAAACCAATATACCCTAAGCGATTTTTCCAAGATTTATTCCATATAACTGATTATATTTGAGTAAGGTTCGAAGAAAAAAACTTATTTGATCACGAATATTCATGAAATGAAAATAGTGAAAGTATGAGACCGAACAATAATACAATTTGTTAGGCTTCTTCGAAAGTAAAGGCCACATCGTGGTGTAATGATAAATCAACATTTGTCCGAAGAGAGGTCTTTCTTCGACTATTTTTACCAGACGAATCATATCATTTAAAGTCTTAATTTCCTGTAATACTGAAGCTACTGAAACATTGTACCAACTGTTTTCCACACATTCTTGAGAGGAACATGAACATTTACGGCTTTGGAACACATTTTTCTGAATTTTTGATCCAGCTCATATTCAGTGGGTTCCCGAAACTATTGACGACATCATTTTTCCAAATGAGATATTTGTCGATATTTGTAAACATCTTTCTATCTCTTTAAATAGAGAGTTCGGGTCTCCTCCAAAGAAAAGTGTTTTTTCGGGATATATCTGAAAAATTATTCGAAAACTAGCGGCTACGAAAAAATTCATAAAATATTTTCTATTTCTCTCACCAAAATGTACAGATGAATTGGTTACAATGTTTTTGTACCTGAAATGGAGATGTATGTAGGAACTTCTAATTTTATTCGAAACTCCGAAACTACTACAGATATAAAAATTTTTCTTCGGACCAAGTTTGTGCGCCCTAGACTTTTCATGAAGAAAAATTATTGATGATAAACATGAAGGTATTCTGATAGTCAATACATGAACTGACCACAAAATGAGTTTGTGTAACTGAAGTCGGAAGGTAGTGATGATTCGGAATTCGAAAAAATTAGCCAAAAGAATGTTCAGATTGTCAAAGTCTATATTTTTTTGGTTTTCGGCCTAAATTCACTGAACTGACAAACATATTCAGATAGAAGATGATTTCGAAATATTTTCTCATAGGTAGCCAGGAGAAAAGTTACTGGTACAACTTCTAGACCCAATTTTTCATATTTTCGAATATTACGGAAAGTCTAACCAAATAAACTCAAGGAAATCATAATTGAACGAGTAGTAATCCAAAATAGTGAACGAGGATGTATAAATCTCTGAAGAAACTAGCCACTTGCGCCAGCGAAACGTCAGGAAGAAATGCAAAAAATTCACAGCCTTCGAACCCGAGTAAAAGTAACACTAGAAGAGACACACACTATATTTCTTGGGGTGAAATGTCTCGGTAATCCAACAAAACAACCAACTGTATAATCATCAGAAGTTGATCAAGCCTTATATAAACTTCAATAACAATAATAAAGTAAACAGAAGGAGTTCTCCAAACAGCCCTCAAATTTCTATTTGTACAACTCAACTGATTTAAGTTTCGTCTGGCATTGTGCACCATACGGAAAATTTCATGTTTGTACTCACATTGAATAAGATGTTTGGTTTTGATTGTATCCTTTGAATTCAAAGTATCAAGAATTGGTCACGAACTTGAAACTTGGCAACATTTGTGGAACGAGTTCAATCTACCTGTGTCAGTTTGTTTATCAGCTGTTATTCACAGTGTGCACGGTGTGCAGGATATTTTCTGTCATTGTGCTATTTTCAATTCATATAATAACGATATGTATTACATGACAAATATAAAATTATAAATGAGAATCACCAAGTTTTGGTACCCATTTCTCACTCACCAGTCACAGCTAAACCACTGTGACGCCATACAGGGTTTTTCATGATGAGCGTTAATTAGCCGTTTCTGGCAAACTATTCAACGGATTAGCCTGAATATTCCACAGTATGCATAAGTCAATATGACCTACACGCCTAAAATATTTTAGACGAAGCGGCTTTGTTGCTTTTACTATAAAGTAGCCGCTTCTTTGATTTTTCAAATGGAACACCGCATATATAATATCATATTATGATTCATTATCCCTTTATTAACAAATTCGTATACTATTTTCCTATACTTATCGATTACCGTTTAGAAGATATAAATTAATTTCGATATTTTTTTTACCAAACATGAACCTTTATAAATGCTGATAATCCTGAACTCTCTTGCACTTGCATAGTGATACTATGAGGATCTTCACTCCAAGTCATATTTTCATTTGCCTCACACAGGGTCTTCAAAAAATGCATATAATTTGATATCAAATAGAACACCTTGTATATTTCAATATTTTTGAGTTCTACATCCAATTTCAGATTAACTCTGTTCTGATAATACTATTTCTATTTTGAACTGTTTTCGAGATAAACTGTTTCATACGGAAATTCACATGGTTTCCTTGTTCATCACTCATTTTTGTAAAACAGATTTCGTTTGATGTTTCTCAATTAGTCACAGATAATGCAATGAAAAGATAATTATCAAAATACTCCTCAACCATCCACCATCGAATGAAACTTATCTTCAAACAATAGTTTTATTAACGCTGAAACGCGAACTGAAAATAATAAACCCATAAATTAATGAGTTAATTCAATCGTCAGTGTATTTCAGAATAAGTTCAAACACATCTCCACATCTACTTAAACAAACATGTAATCTCTTCAAAAGATT